>JALBZB010000172.1:0-42917 GCA_038050625.1 Pythium sp. MPC-2022a
TCTTTCTTTTTTTTTGATTACTTTTTGTGATTAATCGATTCAGTGATCAACCACTTCTTTTTCTTTTGTCTCTTCTTTTTTTTTCACGAGTATTAATTCTATTTCACACAGTCACACGATCAGACAGTTACACAAACACACGACCTGCGACACGACGCTCGGCTGTCGCCTCGCACCCTTCGGGAAGATGGGAGCTCGGCTGACGCCTCGCGCGCCTGTCTGCTGCGCTGAGCAGGCGTGGGAAAGGGTACGGGTGTGCGTGTGTGTTAATAGAAAGGGATATGAATAGAAAGGGGTTGGCCTCGCCGGGGGAAAGTGCAATCCCCGGGAAACCGCGTCGCTGACGCACAGCAAGCTATGCAGTCAAGCAACACTCACAAAAATGAATGTGAAAATAAAACCGGGCTTATCACCCGGTAATCAGTTTTCACACTGATTAGAACAGATACTACACTTGATCTTAGCCATAAGGCCGAGAAGGTATGCTTTGCTGATTTATACTGTGCTTTCATGTATAGAGTCGTAGTTGCCCACGCGGACATCTGTGCTTTAACTTGCCGTATCTTACCCCCTTGTTAACTGTTTTTCAATATAAAACCTTTATAATCGTTTATACATATAAATATAAATCCAACAGCCTCTTCAAGATTGCTACAAGGGTGCAGTGAGAAAATGGCTCACATCCTATCTAATGCTTCAACATCACTCACTGCTAGCGATACGGTACGATCGCACTCTGCGTTGACCAAATCCGGCTGCGAATTCAATATTGGCAGCGCAATTATAAACACAATTTTGAGAAGAATGCGCACTGGTGCATGCTGCTGTTTGGTACTTGCCTCGTTTAGATTCTGCTTCAAACTCCATCATTTCGCAGAGTGCCCACTGCACAGAGTCACACATGCGTCAACATGAGGTTTGCAGTCTTTTTGATGCAATGCTTCTCCACTTTTAATCTGCTCACCGTCTCGTGCTACTCTGAGGCCTACTCTGCCAGATCGAACTTAAGTGCAGTGTGTGCATTTGTCTTCCAACTCTAACTGCACGCCTTCCATTCACAAGTTCAGCAACAGACACCGAAGTTGCCGATGTGCGCTGCAAGAGGCTTGTTGCCACTGCTAGTGAGCGTGCTCAAGTGCAAGCGAGAGGACTTGTGATGACTTGCTGTTGTGTTTTCAGACAGCACTCGGACTAGCGTCTACGCCCAGCTTTGCGGAACTAGAGCGGCCCTCAGTGCTTCGACCGCTTTGAGAAGAACTGGTAAATTTGTTCATTTCCGAACGAGCGAGTGAGCTCTTCAGCGAGGCTCTCGGCGGAACTGCGCGGATTTCGAAACGACCGCGTACATCGTGTGCAAAGTGAGCTCCTCTATGCTTTTCGATAACAAATCGCGACACAAAATCGAAACGCAGCTCAGAAGCTCAAATCCAATTACATTGACTTGCTTCCCTCACACGTCGTCCGACCAGCAACACTACTCACAACAACGGTGCCAAGATGAACGATAGGTCGAGCCGCAAGTCGCCCAACGCACTCGGATGCGCCAGCTCATCAACTGCGACCGGAGACTGCTGCTCAGACGCCGTATCGTTGGTCTGCTGCAGATCCACGCATTGCGACACATCAAGTGGCGGTGGCGGTGGCGGTGGCGGTGGCGGTGGCGGTGGCGGTGGCGGTCGCTGACGGAGAGAGGCGGGAGCATCCTCAAAGAAGTATCTGCCAATGTGCCCCGTCGGCGTGATGAACGCGCTGCTCAGCACGAACGCCACGTCCTCGTACTTGTCAAGAAGCGCTCGCAGACCCTCGACAAAGCTGATCGCCGTATCACAAGAGTCGATCTTGCCCTCCTTGCTGAACCCCAGCTCCATGGTGGCGTCGATCACCAGCGTCTTCTCCAGAAGCTTGGCCGCGATGCTTGGGCGGAGCAACACATGCGGCATGATCCGCTCGATCGTGGTCGGCGTCACTCGCATCTCCATCTTCAGACGCGTGAAGCAGATCACTTGCCCCGCGCGACCATGCACTGCCGCGGACGACGGCTGCATTTTGAACGCATCAAAGCACGTCGAGTACCGGCGCCACTGCTCCAGCAGCGCGTTTCGACCGCGAAGGCCTCCGTGCGTGACATTGGTATGAAAGTGCGCTTCGACGAACTCGAGTTGGGCCATCCCCGCACTGTCAACACCACTAGAACCAGCTCCCAAGGTCACAGGAACCCAGGGACCGCGCGCGCTCGGGCTGAACCCGTGCCGAAAGCATTGGAGGTATGCTCGCGCGGTCGCCAAGTGCACTTCATCAGCAGAGGCTCGCGCGGGCCACGAGTCGGCGCGGTTCCGCCAGGTCCGGAAGCGCAGCTCGTGGCGGATCACGTTAAGTGCTTCAATTTCGGCTTTCAGCGCAGCCACGTGCACCGACAGGTCGATCTCGTGCTGGCGCTGCTTCAGTCGGTACCGCACTTGCCTCGAGCGGCTCAACGCCTTGCGCCGCAGCTGCTTCGCTTCGCTGGCGTCGCCGCGCAGATTGTCAGACGAGCACTCTCGCTGCATTTTGAAGAATGGGCGCGTACGCTCGCTCTCGTTGACGCGGACAGACTTGCAGTCAAGTCACCAGTAAACAGTCTGTGGTTGCCTATGGTTCTTTCAAGTGAAGACGCTGAATAAATTACGGCGTCCTGTCGCGGTGCGCTCGAGGCGCGTCAAGTCGCACGTCACTATGAAGAACATTCCGTGCGACAAAACGCGCCTCTTGCTGTGTTCAATACAATGTACCGGATATGCAGTCACGCCAGTGCCTAAACCCCGTGCGCTGGTGTCGGCGGTTGTCCGGAGAGCTTGTGCGCTGGGACGCGTGGTTTTAATAGCCGCACGTGCGTCTGGAGTTTGTCAACGCAAGGAATATAGCGTCAAGTGGAGAACCGATTCGCCGATCTCACTCACCGACGTTAGAAAGCGCGAGTCGCTCGCCCGTGAGACCAAGTGGAACTGATTTCGGACGATTTCGTCGCGCGTGGCAAAGAAACGCGGCCAGCGGGGCTAGAACTTGGGGCTAACAGCCAGCGCGTACTCCGCCTGGTCGCCTCCAGTTAGTTCCGCTTGTTGCGTCAAAAATTCCCCACTGCCCATGTCCGAATCGCATCCATCGCACAGTTTGGCCGCCACGCGAGAGATTCGCTTCTGTCGGTGATGACGAAATGGGAGCCATCCCTGGCGCAGCTGGGCCGCCGTACGTACCAGTTGGTCGAGTGTAGCCATGAGGTTGTAACAAAAGTTTCAGGATCGGGGCCGTCATGCAACGCGTGTGACATGCCCGTTGTCTGAAATTGAAAACGGTCGCTGCGTCGTCTGCATTCGCTCATAGCTCTGTGCGACTGGCGCATTTCGTCATCTCTTTGCTCTTTTCAGTTGTCGCTGTGGTAATTTCTTGGTCGAGTCTGCTTGGAAAAACCGGCACACAGTGAGACAGCAAGTTGAACAAAAGCAGTAAAACGCTATTTGGCAACCTTTGTGATTTTCATGAGCACTTACACGATCTTGTCACTTGCACATTGTCAAATCGTGAACACTGGACGATCACGCTGCTTGGCTCTTGACGTTCTGGGAAGGTCGATGTCATTGGCTGCCCTGGTTGTGCGTGTGCTCGGTCCTGTCTGGTCTGGTGAGAACGATGCACTGCGCCGGTGTAAATCTCCACAAACGGGTTGATAGATGCTATTGTTTGTTTTGTACTATACTATCCAGAGAAGCTCGTCTTCCTCCCACTGTTGATTGTTGTTGTTTTGTTTTTCTTCACACACCAAGAAGACGCACTTCCTGAACTCCTGGGAGAGCTTCGATGGCGCCGACGATTTCTTTATAGCAGAAACCGCTGCTGTCGCTACCTGTCGAACGCGCATCCAGCACAAACTCAAGAATCTGCACGCCGTCCTGAAGCTGGAGCCCACACTTTTTTATCTCTACCTGGTCGTTCCCCACTTGCCCAATCACGTCGCAGATCTCTTTTAATAAATTATGATTCGGCAAACGTCGTTCACCGCACGCTGGGCTGTTCTCGGTTCCGCATTGATCTGCTTTCGCCTCAACATGGAACGAAAACGTCGAAGACGCGTCGACAGGCGCCATGAGATCGAAATTCGTCATCAGCAGGTTTCCGAAGACGCGACCAGGGTTCAGTGGGGATCTCATCGTAGACATTGCATGCTGCGCAAGGCTCGTCTCATATAACTCTTGGCCCCATTTCACGACCTCATCCGCAGAAGGGCGAGCTGCTGGATCGTGGCTGAGCAGTTTTGCGATCATCTCCATCAACTCGGGACTTCTCTGGTTCCATCGAAACTCAACAGGGAAAATGTTTTCTCTCGCGTTGCGCAAGGCGATGTAGCGCTCCATCGTGGTCGTGAAGCGTTCATGGCACAGCTCAAACAGGATCATTCCGAGTGAGTAGACATCTGTTTTCGCGTTGTACTTCTTGCCGGCGACTTGCTCCGGACTCGCATACAAATACGTGCCGACGCCAACAGTCACTTCATTCTCCGAGACGTTCGACATGGAAACCGACCAGACCGACGACGAGTAGATGTGATGCCCGCTTGCAATATTCGTGGTTGACGTGGTCACAGTCGTAGTAAGCTGTTGATGATGCTCTTCGACGGTTGCAGGCGCGTTCAAGTTCACGTTTGCAGCATACCGAGAGAGCCCGAAATCCCCCAGTTTGATCGAATCTCCTTCGGTGTCTGCTACAAAGATGTTGGCGGGTTTCAGATCGCGATGAATCAAACCACACGAATGCACATGTGCAAGAGCGCTGGCGATCTGCACGAAGATCTTCAGCAGCTTCGGCAACTCCATCGGGCGGTTTGGAAGAGCCAGGTAATCGCCGAGATTCCGCCCCGCGCAATACTGCATCTGAATGTACAGCCAATGGTCGCACTTGTCCACTGAGAAATCGTCATCGGTAGCCGACTCTTTCGCAGGCAGATTGGGAGCAACCACTTCTTGGTGGTGTCTTCTTCTGACCGTGTTGCTTTGGATCAAATCTTCTTCTCGCCACACTTGTCCTGCACTGGCATCAGCTGACGAGTCGCGTTCCCACTCGAAGCCCCCGTCGTCTTCGTTGTCAAGCCCACCAGCGTCGCTGTAGAAATCCATCTGACTGCGCTGGTTCTCAGAAAACTCCATCTCCGAAATTGGCGCCAGCAGGTTACTCATGGAGTAGTTTCTGCCAGGAGCACCGGCGAGGCTGGAATCCAGATCCGATGGTGTGCCGAACAGACCTGTCACCGAATCTTCCACTTTTTCGAGCCACGCTTGATAGTATCGGACGATGTTTGGATGATCCAGTAGCGCCAGGATTTTCACTTCACGGAGAAACTTCTGAAGCGTTTTCGACGTCTGGTTCTTCAGATGCAGCCCGACGCGCTTGATCGCATACTTTCGCCCATCCAAGCGATTCTCGGCAAGGATGACTTGGCCGAACCCGCCTTTCCCGATGGCGGAAATCTCTTCAAATTCGTTCGCAAACCGACTTTGGCAAACAAATGGAAACAAAACTTCGGCTTCATTGGCATGAGAAGAGTCTGACGAAGAAGCATCCGAGCTCTTGCGCTGCTTTGAAACATCTTCGCTCTTGCTATTCAGCGAATCGTTGCTCTTCGTACTGGACTGGATGCTGGCTTCCGAGTTGTTGCTGCTTTCGCCATCACTGCTTGAGCTGCTGCTACCTGTGTCAGAGCTCCATGCTGAAATCTCAGACTTCTCTGAAGACTCAACCGAGATATCAGCCTGACCAGCGCCGCTTTCCTCTCCATCTTTCGCCTCGCTGTCGCTTATGTCATCATCCGACGAGCTCTCCAGCTCCACAATCGAAGCGGGGATTTTCTCTTCCATGGAAATGAGATCACCAGAAGGATCGAAGCTTGTATCCTCAAATCCAGACGTCAATGTCAACACACGCTTGACTGAGGGCTGAGTTGTCGACGACTCCCGTGACCTGACGATAAGTGCCGATGACACTGCTGCATCTGCAGTGTCTGCATCATACTCAAGCTGCAGCATTGTCGCTTTCGAACTCGAGTAGCTTGATCCCGTTAAAGCTGACGCAGCTTCAATCGCGGCCATGCGAGCAAACTTCTCCATCAACTCAGCTTCTGTTTCCGGATCAATGTTGACATCAATACTTGATGCCCTGCTGCCTATCTGCTCACCATTCTCCAGCAACGGGAGCGAAGTCGAGCTGTCAAGAGCTGTCATCAACAGAGGTCGGCCGATGACGCTTGAAATCGTGATGTTTTCTTCGCCCGGGCGTTCAATTGTCAACTGGTGCACGTGCGACATGAAGAACTGGTTGCTATCCATGCTTTTGATGGCGTTGTGCGCAATCGAAGCAGACAGCCCTTTCACATAACAACCCCATGCGATGAGCAAGCAGCCAACCGTGACACCGACCATCATCGCGCCAACGTGGTAGTACGTGATGAACACTCCGCGCTTTCCGTCGTTCTCGATCTGTTCCCAAAACACGCGACGCTTTCGCCCCCGCGGGAGTTGCTCTCGGAAGAGTTCATCGATTTGATTGTCGTCAAAGGATGCAACAGTGGATGACGCCTCATTGCCACTCAGATTACTCACGTCGTCAGTACTTGACTCCAAATAGTAGTTGTCTCCAAGTAGCCGAAGGCGGAACTCCGATTCCATGGAACCCCAGTTGCGCGGGACAGCGTGAGCAAGTTGCTTGGATCCTGCTCTCGCGTCCTCAAGTTCGGGTCGACGATCAGATTCTTGTTTCTCGAGAAGCTTCTGTCGAGTTGAAGCACTTGACCCAGAAATTCGCGCCGTTTCTTTGGATTCTCTAATGCTGCTAAGCACTTTTCGCTTCGACGAAGTGTGCGACGACGGACCGTCCACTTTCCACTGGTAAAATGTCGATGCACGCATCGTAGATATGCCGTACACAGCGAGCACCTCGAAGTGCGGGATCTCGATCTCCCAGAGCTGTTTGTTCGTCCACGGGTCGTACGCTGTGATTGTTGAGCCTTCGTCTTCCTCTGATGCATCTGGATCTTTCGGGAGAACCAAAATATCAGGAGGGAAATACGCCGCTTGGGACTTCTCCTTGTCGAGTACTGAGCAGCGTGACTGATCTGTGAACTGAAGGAAGTACTCCGCGATCTTGAAACAGCGAGACGACGACGAATTGCGGGCGTGGACGGCGCGAGTGGTGAACTCGGATCGGCCAAACAGCACATCCTTCGACAGTATCACTGGTGTTAACGTTGTTGATACCGGGTAGTATGGCTGAACGAGTCCATTCGTAGCGTCGAGTGCGAATATCTCCGTCTTCTTCTCGCCAAACAGGATAATATCTGAAAGGTTTTCGCCATCTGGACCGTCATCGACGAGCCGGACAGGACCGTTCGCGTTGATGATGTCCACCATCGTCATCTCCAGCTCCTTGATCTTCGACTTAGAGAGATGGTACAATCGACCGTCGTACGAGGGCACCAGCTCAGCCATCGCTGCTGCACTCGCAGCCATCACTTCCGCTGACTGCCGGCGCTGCTCGATAACTGACCGCTCGTCCTTATTCGGGATCATGTCTAGCGTTGCGTCGACATCGACGGTGGTAGTTCTCCAGGGCTTCGCGTGGGACTGGTGCTGGTTGTCTTGAGGATGCTCTTGATTCTGCTCTTGATGCGGGTTCGCTGGAACGCCGCAGTTGGAAGAGTCTACCATTGGACCTCCGGAATCAAAAGTCCACAACGTGTCCCCCGTCCATGCGTTGATGGCATACACTCTGCCATCTAAGCCTCCGGCGATGATGATGTCTTGGAACTTGTTGGCAGCCGTAGCTCGCTCGACCGTGGAGAACTCGTACTGCGCTGGCGTGGACTGCGTTCGGACCACACGCTGTGGAGTCGACGCAGCTGCATCAACAACACTGGAACACGAACTGAGTGACGCGAGCCCTGCAATAACGACTGCGGCTTTTGCGACTCGATTAATCCACGCCGGTCGCCTGGATGAACAGCCTCGGTCATAACGAAGCATGACTTGTGGCAGCGGATGGGGGGTCTACCCACACAAAGAAAACGCCAACTGCGACGACGGCACGCACGCACACAGACACGGCAAAGAGCTTTCGATCACTTCCAGACAGGACGCGAGGCAGCGGGCCGAGTGGGGCGAGCGCGTTGCTAGACGATTGTCAAAACCAGCCCCCTCCCAGCTCGCGCGCGCTTTCTCTGCTGCTGCTTCTTCTTCTTCTTATTGCTCACGCGCACGGGTCGACGGACAGACGCTCCTCTCTCCTTTTCAGCTGATGTGTCGAGACGCAAAGGATCGGACGTCGTCTCCCCTCTTTCTCTCTTTCTCCCTCTCTGTATCGCTCGCTCGCCTGGTGCTGCTGCTACTTGTGCTCACGTTGACGCTTCCTTCCTTTTGCGCTTCTTCTCACTCACTTCCGCGTTCACACCGTTCAATATTCAATAGAAAGGAGACTGGCAAACAATGGTGGAAAACTACCTTCATCATGTAAACTACACTGTGAACGCTCAAAATGCTGGCTGCAGTGAATGACCGAGCATTTTTTCAAAACATTCAGCATAAAAAAGGGAGTGATGTGCGGCTTTCTATTGAAAATATGCAATACAAAATCTGTGAGTATCTTACTCCAGGTGGAAGAGCGAGTTTTGAAATCCACATGGAGAATTTAAATTGAAGGTTTGACCAATCACAAAGGCTTAGATGCTTTGTTGTCCTGTACAGACAAACTTTCCCAAATCAATCCTTTCGAAGTTAATACCTTGTATTTTTAATCAAAATAGATCCACCGTCCACCCCATACAGATAATATAGGAGCTTAATCATTTGCTCAATATTTAATATTTAATACCCTAACTCACCGATTGTTAGCCTTCACAGGTAGGATTGGATTAGAGTATTACAAGCAAAACGCACCAGGGTCGGGGTTTTAGATGGTCGCTATGGTTGTGTGCGAGCATAGCAACACCTAAAAATCGTTTGAATTGCCAAAAGCATTCATCTTTCGCGATATGAGGGGTATATTTATATGGATACGCAGTGAGTTCGATCACGGCTTAGAAGCATTAATACATTTCAGCGATGATGTCTCGACAACAATAGACAACTGCGAGCCATGTCAAGGTCGTAAATGCAGTCAATGCTATAGAATAATTTCAAATCAATGGGTTACCGAATACTTTTGTTCATGACGTATTGTATTGAGATTTACTATGGAGCTATAATGTGTTAATTTTGTATGGGAATGTTGCTTTCGTAGGGTCACCTAGTACAAATATCATCTGTACGTCGCTTGCATACTTGATAACATGATATAATAAATAACAATATCATACACAGCCATTATTGAGTTGGGGAGGTTTGTCTGTATTGTACCGAAAGTGAGCATGAAGGGCACAACGGGCTAGGGTAATTCTATTCGTCTGAAGTCGTCACAGATATCCTGGGAACAAAATCAGACGAGATAGAGGGAGTGAGAGCGGGGTCAACTTCAAGCGACTGAATATTTTACTTGCGCAGCTGTGTGTCCGTCTCCATTATTTTTAATGCGTCATCCGAGCCGTACGCTGACGCACAATGGAAGCAGTAGTGCAAGACAAGAAGACCAAACACCCATCCACACGTAATACACGCGCCTGATGCATTCAGCGCAATCGTCTTTTTTCCTAGGCACGACGGCGGCGTCGAGTAGCGAGATCCTACGAGCGCACGAGCCGCGACCAACTCCTTCTTTGTCTGCTTACCTACATCTCCGCGAGCTCGCCAAAGTAGATGTTCTTGTCGCTCCCGCACGAGCCGACAATGGGCTCCTTCGGGTGGAACGCCACCTCGTTCACGCTCCCCGTGTGTCCAGGCAAGTGGTAGCGCAGGTTGCCCGTCTCCGCGTCCCAGACGTACACGTATCGATCCGCAGAGCCGCTCGCGACGTACTTCATGTCGGCGGACCAGCTGCTGCGTATTAACGTGCGCTCAAAGCCGTGCTTGGCGCCAAGGTACATTGTCTTCAAGCGCGATCCGGTGACGAACGGACGGAGATCCCACTTGCGCACGGACGCATCCATCGCATTGGAGAGCAGGAAGTTGCCGTCAGGACTGAGGCTGACGCTCGTGACGATGTCCGAGTGGCCTTGGAGCACAGTGCTCACTTCATCCTTGCGCAGATCCCACATCTGTCGGCAACAACAACAAAAGTGAGACGCATGCGCATGTCACACACACAAACAAAAGCAGCACTCGCATACGTACCTTGATGTCTCCATCGAGCCCGCCTGTAATGATCTGGCTGTTATCTGCCGAAAAGCACACTGCGGTGACTTGGTAGTTATTCTCGAACGTCTTGACCGCGCGCTTGTAACGAACATCCCACAACTTGGCGGTGGAGTCGTCGCTGCCGCTCACCACGAGCGTCGGTCCTTTCGTGACAGGGCAGCAGCTATTCACGACTGACGTGTGTCCGGCAAACTTCTTCACTCTTTTGCCCGTCTACACACATCACAATGTGCATTAGCTCTTTGATCGGTTCGGAAAGTATACACGCATCGACATAATAAAGCGCCATAAACAAACGCACCTGGGCGTCCCAAACACCAACAGTCTTGTCGGCCGAGGCGGAGATGATTTGCGAGCTGTCGTACGTCCACTGCACCTCCAAGACTGCATTCTTGTGTCCGCTGAGCACATTGTAGTTCTGGCATTCTCCATACACGTCCCACAACACTAATCAAAGGCAAAGGGCAAAGCGTTAGCATTTAGAAACAAGGCAATGATTGCATCTCCGCTACAAATAAGCACACACCAGCAGCAACTTGTACGTACAGATCGATCGGTCGAAAGAGGAAGACGCAGCATGCTGGCCCGACGGATCAAACTTGAGCGAGTAGACGGCGGCGCTGTGGCCCGTGAGGAGCATCGTCGGCGCGGCGAGATCGGACGTGCGGTCGTTCAGTTTCTTGACGGTCACGACCTGCTGGTCGACTGGCACGATGTCCTGCACGCGCGAGCGCTTGGCCAGCTGCCCGCCGCTGCTCACCTGGATCGCCGACGCGCCAATCTCCGGGTCGTCCGCGCTGCCATCCTCGCTCAACCGACGCTTTCCTGGAGCCATGACACCAGACCAAATTGTTGGGATTTCTTGTTGTTTTTTGCCACACAGAAAACCACCCAAAGAGAAACCGGGAAACGAGATTGCAGATCTAACCAACTATCTTCAACAAAGTATGGATATTTCAATCAGGGAATATGAGCTAAACGTGCTACTGACAAAAATACTTGTTTTGCTAAAATGCAGTAAGAGATCAGCAAAATGGAGACGAAGGGGCGGCGCCAACTCGACCTCGCGTCGCCAGATTAACACGCGATCTTGCATAAGTTATAAGTCAGCATGAGTACTCGCACACTTAGGATGCGCTGGCCTCGACTGGCGTTGACCGCTCTCTGCTGCGCCGTCCGATGGCGCCACGCTGACGCTACAAGCATCTCGGCGTTTTCGTGGACGAACGACACAGTGTACTCGACCACGGACCTGCGCTTTGAAGTCGACACGGGAGACGCGACGATCTCCAAGGACGCGGTCTTTCGGTTCCAGCTGAATGAGCTCCTTGGTGTCCCGTCGAGCGCCTCTATCGACACCACGTCCCTGGGGTCGACCATAGACGGCACCTTGGCCGTAACTCTGGAGAGCCACGCGATTGTACTTACCCGGAACAACGATGGCTCCGTACTGCCAGAAGACACAAAGCTCGCATTCGTCTTGACCGGTCTGAAGACTCCACTTCGGGCTGGAACAGTCGACATCGGCACGTTGGTCGTCTCCAACTCGACGCACCCGTCCATCTTCGGGATCGACTTGCCGGGTATGTTGGTTGAACCGGGCAAGATCTGGAACGGGCAAGTGGATTTTACATTTTTGATCAGCGGGCGAGCGACATCGCTGCAGCTGAGCGTCATGCCGGCGAACCCACTACCTGACGACGGATCGATTGTCATTACGTTGCCAGATACCTATGGATCTCTGTCGTCCGCCTCGCTTGATCAAGTTACGGGGATGAGTGGCGAAGTCACGCTCAGCACGAACCTAAACCGTATGAGTCTAAAGCGGACCACTAGCACGGGGGTGGCGACGATCGGGATGCAAACGATAGTCGTCCACATCGACGGCCTTCTACAGCCACTGCTCGAAGGACCGATCGGGAATCAAGTTCGAGTTGACACGCTCGATGCGCAGAACCAGATCATCGACCAAGTGTACATCGACACATCGAATGTCGCGCTCCGAAAGGCTCGAGTGGTACTGAGCACGCGCTACGTCAGCGTACAGGAAGGATCATTAGCTGGATCTCAGTATACGCTGCAACTGAGCGCGCCCCCGGTTGGCAGCCAGCTGACGGTCTTGGTGTCCCAGATAGCGAACTCAAGTACCGATATCACTGTCACGCCAGACCAACTGATGTTCTCTTCCTCAAATTGGTCAACTCCGTCTGCAGTCACTGTCGTTGTGAGCGATGACAACATGGCACGCGGCTCTCAAGACGTGGTCGTGACGCACACCATCGTCGAGGCGCTTACTACCGAGCAGACTTTTGCCTCAATCGACTCGGTGCAGATTCTGGTGGGAGACAACGATGTGCCGCTGATTCAAGTGTCCTCGCGATATGCTGCGGTGATTCAAGGTGCACGAAACGATACGTACGAGATTGTGCTAACGTCGAAGCCTAGCGATGTTGTCCGGATCGATATGGAACCAGCGGATCCGTTCATCACAACTTTTCCCTCATTCGTGGTGTTCTCGCAGAGTGGCTGGAGTACGCCACAGCAAGTCACAATAGTGGGCAACGCCCCACCGACGACAGATGTGTCGACAGTGCGTCTCAGTAGAAGAACCAGCGTGCTCCACTCTCCGTCCTCTTCTGATCCAAACTTCAGCGCTCCGAAGCACTTCGTGGTGCCTCAGAGCCGGCTGCAAGTCTACTACGAGCCGCTCGAGTTGGACCAGTGCGTGGAGCCCTGTCGATCGGGTTGGTTCTCCTTCAGCAACTCTTCGAGCAGCGAATCGCTTTGTGTGCCGTGCCCCTTGGGGTTCTTCTGTTCTGGTGGCTGCGCAAACCCAAGTGCGTGTCCTGCAGGGACGTTCTCCAGCGAGTCGTTTGCCACGAGTACGCTTTCGTGTCAAGAATGTCCGTCTGGGTCGTACACCAACCAACAGGGGATGAGCAAGTGCCTAACGTGTCCAAGTGGCGCATTTTGCGAGTACCCCGATCGCTTGTTCACGCCGTGTCCTGCAGGTACCTGGTCTGGAGAAAATGAAGCCCAGTGTCACGATTGCCTTGCAGGATCGTATAACAATGTAACATTTCAAGGACAATGTGCAGACTGCCCCAGTGGTTACTATTGCCCGAAGGGATCCACCGCGCCAGCACTGTGTGCACCAGGGACTGTTTCCGTCAATGCTGGAGCCAGTTCTTGTGGACCATGTCCTGTTGGGTATGGTTGCTCTCAGTCGTGGTCACAGCCGATTCAGTGCTCAGAGGGAACTTACTCACTCGTTGGGGAATCGTCCTGCTCGTCGTGTCCGCGCGGATATGCGTGCTCACAGACCGAGCAACCTCCCCAGGCATGCGCTCTGGGTACATTCAGCGCTGCGAACTCTACGACTTGTACGTCCTGCACCGCTGGATTTGCATGTGCGAACGCGTCGGTAGATCCAGTCCCCTGCGAACTTGGGACGTATTCCAGCACTTCAAACTCGACCGTGTGCAGAGCATGCCCAGCGGGTCACAGCTGCGCTGATCCGTCCACTTCTCCATTGCTGTGTCCCACAGGAGCTTACAGTCTCGGAGTACGTTTGTTATACTTCATTGGTACTCACCTGGTTTGTTAGATTGATCGAAATGTATGTTGTGATGGTGTGTGTAGAGCGACTATTTGTGCAGGTCGTGTCCCGCTGGAAAGTATTGCCTTGATCCGTTCGACAACCCCAAGGCATGCGCGTCAGGGTCGTACTCACTTGGAAACGCGACATCATGCACTTTGTGCCCTACTGGGAGTGATTGTTCCAGCTCCAACCAAGCACCGACAGCTTGCCCAGAAGGCTCGTATTCTGTGAATTCTTCAGTGCCTTGCGTGCAGTGCACCGCAGGGTTTTACTGTTCGTCTCCATCAGTATCGCCCAGACTGTGTCCTCAAGGGACTTACAGGTATGGTTCTGCGGCTTTGTTGTGAAAGTGCACCATTCAAGTTCTGACATATTTGTTGTTGCCAACTGTCAACTAGTCTCGACGGTGCGTCAGCGTGTACGACATGCCCTTTCGGCTACACCTGTGTCACCACTGACACATCTCCAGAACCCTGCGAGCTTGGCCAAACCAACAACGCGAACCACTCGGCGTGCATCTCGTGCCCGAAAGGATACGAATGCTCGCCTCTGAAAAGCGCTCCAGCTCTTTGTGGCATTGGCACGTACAGCTTAGAAGGGGACAACGACTGCAGATCCTGTCCACGAGGCTACCAGTGTCCGGTAACGACTGATCCGCCTGTTCGATGTGGTATTGGGAGCTTTGCGCCGCTCGGATCTGCTCAATGCTTCGCCTGCATGGCCGGGTTCTATTGTCCCGATCCGAGTATGGACTCAGTCCCGTGCCCTTCGTGGCATTACTCTGGAGCTTCCAGTACCTCGTGCACGCCGTGCCCAGTTGGATACGATTGCATGGCACCTTCGTCTCCTCCGTCGCTCTGTCCAACTGGGACATTCAACCTCCAGATCGGGTCAGCGTGTGAGAGATGTCCAGCCGGAGCAGCGTGTCCAGAGCCTTCTTCTCCGCCTGAGAATTGTATTCCAGGCACTTTCAGTATCGGGGGCCAAGCTCAGTGTACTCCGTGTGCTCCTGGATTCTACTGTCCGTACATGAACCAGAACACTCAGATAGCGTGTCTGAACGGAACGTACGCGGAGGCTGGATCAGCAAAGTGTTTTCCATGTCCAAGCGGGAAGCAGTGTCCGTCGACCTTGCAGCATATTGAGCAAACATGTCCGCAAGGAACGTTCTCGTTGAGCGGCCAGTCACAGTGCACGGCTTGCCCAAGCGGATACAAGTGTCCTCAGGTTGACGGAAGTAAAAACGCGCCTTGCCCGCTCGGATCATTCGCAACCGGATCAGCGATCTCGTGCACCACGTGTCCAGCTGGGTACGCGTGCCCCGACCCGACAAGTGATTCACCAATTGCGTGTGTAGCAGGGACGTATAGCACTGGCGGTGCGACAACGTGCACGCCGTGTTCTCCAGGGTACGCATGTCCGGACACGACCACGAGTCAGCGGATACAGTGTCCAGCAGGAAGCTACGCTACTGGGGGAGACGCGTACTGCACTCCATGTCCTGCCGGTTACCAATGCTTGCTGACGAATAGCTCGAGCTTCCAGCCCTGCTCGCCAGGTTGGTATTCGCCTGTTGGCTCTGCTGCCTGCGTGCAGTGTCCGCGTGGATACTTTTGCGACACTCCTGGGGAGATGCCGAAGAATTGCACAGTTGGCTCCTACAGTCTGAATGGTTCTTCAAGTTGCATCTCGTGCGATCCAGGCTACGAATGCCCCCGCTCAGATCAGCTGCCGCAACCGTGTCCAGTCGGATACTACAGCGAAGGCGGCGAGGCGAACTGCCTGCTTTGCCGTCCAGGGTACAAATGCAGTCTAGCGTCAACAAACCCGACTCCTCCTCAGGACGAGTGTCCGATGGGCGGGTACTGCAATCCGCCTACGACGTTTTTTTTGTGCCCTGCTGGAACGTTTGGCAATGTCACTGGTGGAGAGGTAGGCGACTTGTATTCTGCTGTACGTAATATCGAATTGCCTGATCAGCTCTGACTGTTTACTGTGGTTTTCTGAACAGAGTGTCGATCACGCGTGCGCGCCTTGTCCAGAAGGCTTTTATTGTGAAATGGGGAGTACTCCTCTGACAAAGCAAGTGTGCCCGCCTGGGTACTTTTGTTCTGAAGCCACGAAGCGCGCGAGCCAGTATCCCTGTCCGAGCGGGACATTCAATTCGTTATCGGGGCAGAAGAGCCAAGATGCTTGTCAGACATGCCCAGCTGGGTCGTACTGCGAACAAGGATACGCTGATCCAGAGCCATGCCCGCACGGGTATTTCTGCTCTGAAGGGACCAAGAGTGTGGACCAGTATCCGTGCCCAGCGGGTACATTCAGCGGCCCGCAAACCGGCTTGGTGGTCGCGTCGCAGTGCCAGCAGTGTGAGGTTGGAAGCTATTGTCCCGAGTCCAGCAGTACACCAACCAAGTGTCCAGCAGGCACGTACAATCCGAACGTTGGCTCTGCTGGTATTCATGAGTGCTTGAATTGCCCTCCTGGGTGGTCATGCCCTCAAGTTGGCCAGAGCACGTATGAAGATCGTTGTGTACCTGGTCACTACTGTCCAAGTGGCACTGTACTGGCTTCCGCGATGCCGTGCTCTGCTGGAACGTACACGGAGCGCGTCGATCTCATTCGCGCTGAAGATTGCATCATTTGCCCTCTTCGCCACGCGTGTCCCCAAGGAACAGGCGGTGAGACGCAGACCATGCTGGATTGTGAAGCGGGTTTCTTCTGCCCGAACGGAACTGCGTATGCGAAGCAGTTTCCGTGCCTCCCTGGCACTTGGAGCTCTAGTACGTCACTTGCAGATGCGTCCGAGTGCGACATCTGCCCGAAAGGCAAGTACTGTTCTGGTGGAAAGTCTTTTATCGACGGCAACTGTAGTGCCGGGTACTATTGTCCGCTTGGCACACCGTCGCCGACAAAGTTTCCATGTCCGAGCGGCACGTACACGTCGAAAACGTGGTTGTTTGAGCCGAGTCAGTGTGACGACTGTCCTCCTGGGTACTACTGCCCCGCTGGGTCGATACAGCCTATTCCATGTAAACCTGGGAGTTACACTTCGCTGAATAAGACGGAAAGCGTTGGTTCAGGAGCTGCGTGGCCATTGTGCATCAACTGTCCCGCCGGGTACTACTGTGTGGAAGCTGCAGTCACGCCTGAACCTTGTGGGAAGGGCAAGTTCTCAACAGCTGGAAGCAAGGTGTGCTCGACATGCGAGGCTGGATACTTTTGCAACAGCGAGACCACGAGCGACACAAACATGAGAGCGGATATAGTAAGCTGGAAGTCGCCTGGGGCTTTGTACGGAAAGTGCTACAATGGCACCTACTGCCCGCCCGGGTCTGACAGTGAGCCAGCGCTGGAGGTTGATGCATGTCCGCGTGGCTACTACTGTCCAACTGCGACTTCGCGGCCGATGGTTTGCCCAGCAGGCACGTACAGCAACTTCACTGGACAAGATGCGTTAAATGATTGCGTATCTACCCCAGCTGGATACTTCAGTTTGGAAGGAGCACTCCAGCCAACTGGAGCGTGCGCTCCTGGGTTCTACTGCCCTCTTCAATCGACCTCAAGCACGCAAGTGCCATGTCCTGCACGATACTATCTGGATCGTACGGGTGGTCAAAGTGAAGATGATTGCGCCTTGTGCGTGGCCGGGTCGTACTGCCCAAAAGGCTCTGCATACCCAGTGCCATGCCCTCCAGGCTCGTATTGTCGCACCGGGATTGCTGTGCCGGAGCCGTGTCCAATTGGGACGTATGCGAATTCGTCGGGGCTGCGACAAGTCGAGGACTGTATTTTGTGCTCCCCAGGCATGTACTGCGATTCGACAGGTTTAACTGTTCCTCGAGGACCTTGCGACCCTGGATACTACTGCACGATGGGAGCATACACCTCTGCCCCGATGAACTACGAGTCGACGATCTTTGGCGTCAGCAATCGCCACACAGGCGCACAGTGTCCTCAAGGCGCGTATTGTCCGCTCGGCTCGGCGAATCCAACACACTGCCCTCCCGGAACATTCAATAATTTCACTGGTCTGGAGACCGAAAGTCAGTGTGTTCCATGTCCAGCGGGACAATATTGTGAAACGCCAGGTCTCTTTCTACCAACTGACAGCTGCTTCGCGGGGTACTACTGCACTGGCGGATCGAGCGTCCCGACGCAAGTTCCGACACCTCCAGGCTACTACTCGCTCACTAGTGCGGCTTCACCAACGCCATGTCCGCCAGGGCGGTTTAATTTGCATTCGATGCAAGAGCAGTGTGTTGTTTGCCCTGCTGGCTTCTACTGCGGCACTCCTGCGACCATCCAGCCAGTGATGTGCCCCACGGGCACCTATTGTCCCGAAAGCACGGTGCTTCCAGTAAAATGTCCTCCGGGGTCCTTTTCAGGTATCGAAGGACTTGTAGCAGAAAACCAATGCGAAGCGTGCCCAGCCGGATTCTACTGTGATTCGTACGGGCTATCGGCACCCAGCGGTAAATGTTTTGAAGGGTTCGTGTGCTCGCTTAGTTCATCGGTGGCAAACCCAGTCGACCAAGAGTTTGGGTACATCTGTCCTGCTGGGCAGTTTTGTCCCGAAGGCTCCGGCACCGGTATTCAATGTCCGGATGGAACGTTCCGAGCATCGATTGGGGGTACAAACCATACTTCGTGTACTCCCTGTCCAGGCGGACTATATTGTGAAGGTACGGCATTGACCACTCCGACTGGGAAATGCGAGAAAGGGTACTTCTGTGTGTCACGAGCTGCGACCGCGACTCCGACGGATAAAGTCACTGGAGACATCTGCCCTGCTGGGTTTTACTGCGGAGAGACAACCATCAATCCGGTCAAGTGTGCGGCGGGGATGTACACGATGGATCCCGGCCAGTCAACCTGTACTCAGTGCCCAGCAGGGTATTTCTGCGACGGACTTACCACCGATCGATACTTTGATTGCCCAACAGGTCACTACTGCCCACTTGGCACTGCAGCGATCCCAGTGCCTTGTCCTGTTGGCACGTTTAGCAATCAAATAAAAATCGCCAACGTCTCCGACTGTCTTCCGTGTACCCCGGGGTTCTACTGCGAGGCCGAAGGTCTGACGACTCCATCTGGGTATTGCTCTCCAGGATACTACTGCCCCGCAGCGTCGGAGAACAAGTTCGGAAAAATCGCTACTAACCTTACCCGCGCATGTCCTGCTGGTGTGTACTGCCCAGAGGGAACTTACGTTCCTGTGCCATGTCCGAGAGGCACGTATTCCAATGCGACGGGATTGGCAAGCGCCACGGAATGCAAGTTTTGTGACGAAGGCAGCTACTGTGCAGATCCTGGCCTGACGAAGCCGACTGGGTTGTGTGCTGATGGATACTATTGCAAGCTCAACAACACTGTGGCAAATCCGTCAAGTGGTGTCGTGACGATAACCGACAGTTCAACTCCAGCCTCCAGCATCTCATTTGGTGGAAACCTGTGTCCGCAAGGGCACTATTGCATTCTCGGAACAATCACACCCCGACAGTGCCCCGAGGGTACGTTTGCAGATGAAACTGGAACTCCAGTGTGCAAATTGTGCGTTCCAGGGTACTACTGTCCTCTGGGGACCGTAGATTACTCTGCCAACCAGTGTCCACAAGGGTACTACTGCCCGGAAGGCACCCAGCGCAGTGTGGAGCTTCCCTGTCCGCCCGGAACCTTTGGCAACGCCACTGGTTTGCAGGATGTGAGTCAGTGCAACCCGGCACCTGGAGGAATGTTCGTAGACAGCTATGCCTCTGTGCAGCCTACAGGAACCTGCAAAAGCGGCTTTTACTGCTCTGGTGGCTCTGCGACCAGCACTCCGTCATTGAGTACCACCGGCGGCCCGTGTCTTCCAGGCACAAACTGCCCAGAGGGATCAGCAGTCCCCATCGTGTGCGACGCGGGGTACTATTGCTCTTCAACCAACACTAACAAGGCTCTGCCTTGTGACGAAGGGTTCTACTGCGTTCAAGGATCGTACACAGCGAATCCCACAGGGCAGAACAACTCGCTCGGCATGATCGGCAACGTCTGCTCAGCAGGTCACTATTGTCCGCAAGGCACAAGCAATCCCATCCCATGTCCACCAGGGACGTTCTCTGAAAACACTCAGAATGTTCGCGCGGAAGACTGCTTTCCTTGTCCGCCGCGGTACCTTTGCACTGTATCGGGCGTCGTCGAGCCGTTCGAGGAATGCCCACCAGGATACATCTGCACTGGAGGAGAACGAGAAGCTACGCAGCGGTGTCCAAAAGGGTTCGAGTGTCCGGGAGGTTCGTCCCAGCCAACAGTTTGCCCCGCGGGGACGTTCAGCGACGAAGACGGACTTGCACAATGCAAAATATGCCCACAGCGGTACTTTTGTGAGCAGGGAACAGTCAGTCCCCAAGAATGCCCCCAGGGATTTTTCTGCCCCCTTCAGACCCCTTCGGCAAAGTCGTACTCGTGTCTACCAGGAACTTTCAGCAACCAGTCGGGATTGGGGAGTGCTGCCGAGTGTACGAAGTGTCCACCTGGTAAGTTCTGCTCCGGCGAGCCACCGACTGATTCACCAACTGGTGACTGTGCACCCGGTCATTTTTGCTCGGGAGGAGCGCGCACTGCGCAGCCTGTGAACGACACGACCGGTAGTTACTGTGCCGGAGGGTACATGTGCTTTGGCGGGGCTTGGTTGGCAACGCCAGTCGATAATCAGACTGGAAGAGCGTGCGATGCTGGCTACTACTGTCCTATTGGATCAAGCGCTCAGATCCGGTGCCCAAAAGGAACGTACAACAGCTTTGAAAAGCAGATTCCATGTGCGACGTGTCCTGCTGGTAGCTACTGCGACACCAATTCGACTGCACCGTCACCGTGTCCCCTGCGGTACTTTTGTCCAGAAGGCACGATTGAGCCTGTGCTGTGCCCCAGTGGTACGTTTGGTCATCAAGTCGGATTAGAGAGATCGGACCAGTGCGCAGCCTGCGGCACTGGTAAGTATTGCACTGGAGGAGCGGAGACTGCTTCCTGTTCTGCTGGGTATTACTGCAAGATGTACAACGAGAAACCAAACCCAGGTACCCCCATCGCCAACTCGTCGAATATCTACTATGGCGGTCCCTGTCCGATCGGTCACTACTGCCCAGAAGGGGTTTTGGACCCGTTTCCGTGCCCAAACTTTACTGCGCGCTTAGAGACGCACGGCACAAGTGTCGACGATTGTGGTCAGTGTCCTGCCGGAATGAGTTGTGAAGACGGAGCTGTAACAATCACGTGCCCCCGCGGGAGATACTGTTCGTTTGGGAACAGCGCTGTTGCTTGCCCCGCTGGCACGTACAACCCTTTGGAAGGAAAGAAGTATCTGGAGGATTGTCTACCATGTGGTGCAGGAAAGCTATGCAATCGAACAGGAGTGATCGATCCCACTGGCTACGATTGTCCACCTGGACACTTCTGCTTGGTGGCTGAGAGTATCCCAAAACCGTGTCCCACAGGAAGCTTTCGTCGAGCTGTTGGGGGGAGAAGCGCAGACGACTGCCAAACTTGCATCGGAGGATCGTATTGCGTGCTTGGGTCGATTGAGCCCGTAGCTTGCGAGAGCAAGACGTACTGCCCCAAGGGCTCCGGTCTTCCGATCACATGTCCTGGGGGTAGCTACTGTCCGTTTAACACCACAGTGCCGATACTGTGTCCTGAAGGGTACTTTTGCCCCATGTCGTCCGACGGTCCAATCACGTGCGACCGCGGGTACTATTGCCCAGCGGGGGCAACTGCCCAGATACCGTGTCCGCTTGGCTACATCGGCCGAGAGACTCCACTGAGCGGTGCGTACACGATCCTGGGCGACTCGTGCGAGAGCTGCCCGCCGGGAATGTTTGGAGTTGATCCGAAGCGCCTATTGTGTGAAACTTGTCTTGAAGGCTACGTTTGCCTGGGAGCGACATCGTCCAGCAGACCGGTGTCGAGAGAGACGGAGAAAGGTTACCAGTGTCCTCCGGGAAACTACTGCCCAGCAGGAAGCTCTCGCGAACTTGCCTGCCCCAGCGGAACGTATCAGTCAGAGTACGGGGCAACAAACTCGTCATTTTGTCGCGAGTGTCCTGCAAACTCGTATCAAAACGTGGCCGGTCAGGCTAGTTGCCTACCATGCTCCAAGAGTGCGTTCTCTTCGGCTGGCGCGACTAAATGCACGTGCGTAGGCAGCCACCGAGCGTTCCAGATGACAGATGGTTACTGCATTTGCGAGCCTGGGTACGAATTTTACGATCAAGATTTGATCCTCCGCAGCGACGAGGACGACGATGTTGACTGCCAACCGATCGTCTACGATCGATGCGGGAGCAACCAAATCCGCTCCGACAGTGGCTCGTGTATCTCCGTGAGCCAGGCGTCCTGTGCGAAAAGCTGCAATAATGGCACTGGGACGTACGTGAGCAGTATGGGACTGTGCCAGTGCGATAAGCAACCGGATGTCGACTTGATTTGCGACAAGAAATGCCGCGAGAGCTCGATGCAACTGCAAGTGAATAGCACCACGAGCAAGCTGCAGCTTTACGATCCTGTCACTGGGCAGATCGAGCCTCTTCAGAACGCTGACGCAGCACAAGGGATCGTCACCCAAGTCTCCTGCACGAGCTCTGACTGCCAGCTGCACTCTCTCACGATCCAGGCGTCAGGCTTCAGTGGCTCCTACGATGTGCCTTCGTCTCTGTCAACTTCGTCAGTATCCAGCACAAGCCGCCGCCGTCGTTTGGCGACTGACTCGGAAACGTCGATTGCGAATCCGATGATGTGCCTCAATGTTGGCAGCGGCGTCATCTTCGATCTGTCCGCGCCAGGATCCTATCCGATCTACTTGAAGGACTCGATGCTGAACACGAACCCCAGTTTTGACTACGGCGCCTTCCGCAGTCTTGCCAGCAAAGTCAAATCCAACACCAGCTCAGTCACGGCGTTCGCGTTCTCGTTTACTGAACCGGGGACGTACGTGTTCGGAAACTCGCTGAACGGCGCTGCGAAGACTGTGATCGTCATAATGAACGAGGGCACTTCGTGTCCGACCGACGGTCCGATCGTGCCGCTGAGCGAGAAGAACCTCATCTCAGTGAGTGCAAAGCGCCGGACGGACGATTTGATCCTCGCTCCCGATTGGGGGCTGATCTTCGGGCTTCTCGGAGGGCTGTTTGGTATGGTCGCGGCAATCATCACGGGGTTGTACTACTTCCGAACGAAGAGCTGGACCAACTCTAGCCTCAGGAAGCAGCTCGCTGGGTACAGAGCCAAAAGCAAGCAGGTTGATCTGGCCTCGATCCACTCCAAGGGCTCACTGGTTGCTAACAAAGTCACGAGTGCGGACACAACGGACAAAGCTCAGAAGCCTTCGCCGATGGCAATGCTCGACGATGAAAGTGGCGCAAGATCGCCACATGCTGCAAAAAAGGATCAAGACGTGTACCAAGCGGATCTCGGTCGGTGGGACGATGAAGACCTGGACATTCGAGAACTGGTGGATCGACTGCAGTTCCACCACGAGTCCGTGGCAAAATGCTTCGAAGACCAGAAGGGCGATATGAAGAAGGTTACGCAGCAGCTGCAAATTGAAGCCACTGAGCTGAAGCGACTGTTTGTGAACGCGCTGCTCTCGTCGAAGTCTTTGGCAAAGAGTAACTCGCTGTTGCCTCCAGAGCAAGATATCTCGAATCCGGAACTCACGACGGAGCTAATGGGCGATCGATCTGACCAAACACCCCAAAACCAAGTCGATGACGCGAAAGCTCTCGAAAAAAGTGGGTTCTTGCTGGAGAACCTCGAGCGAGAACTCGTCGATCGCCAGCGGTACGAGAAGAAAAAGTCCGGCGCAATGGACGAAGTGAACCACTTGCTCCACCAAGTGGAGGGCTGGCGACAGGGGCTGCCAGAGCTGACAACAGCACTGGCGAACGAGATGACGCTCAATCTGGAAGCGCAAGGAGACCAGCCAGAGACAACGGCAGCGTCCCTCCCAAACACTTTCTTGGAGAGACTTCAGAACACACTGGGCGACTTGGAGTCTGTGTTGTGCTCCGACGCATCGGCAAAGACCTCGTCATCCGTCATTCAACTGGTCGAGGGCGAGAAAGTCCGCCGAGAGATCGGCGCGTTTGTGCTAGAGGAGTCTCAGCGGCACTTGCACTCCCTGTTGCCGTCAAAGGAGACTGAAGGTGAGAGGATTAGCAGCTCAATCGCCAACGAGGACATGAAAAAGCTTCTCGATCTCCATGACGCGGTCGCGAAGGCTCAGAACCGCGAAGACGAAGTGGTTCATGCACAAGTGGCGTCACTCCACAAGTTCGGAATCGTGGTGCCGAAAGTGGTGTTGGCGTTGAATGAACTGGAGCGTGATTTCAAAACCGAGCTTCTCAAGGTCAAAGAAGAGCAGAACCCGTCGAAAGAACGCGCGTTGAGGCAGCAACTGGAGGGGAAACTGAGCGAAATCCTCGCAGAGCTGTCGAAAGGGGCGAGCAAAGTGCGCGAGAACATCCAGAAAAAAAGCGGCAAAGTACTGAAATGCGAGCGCGCGTGCCATGATTCCGAGACGCAGCTGGCGACAGCTCTAGAGGCGGCGAAAAAACAGGTTAGCACGTTGCGCGACTGCAAAAGAGCGGAAGCGGCAGCTGAGGCTCAAGTTCTCCGCGTTGCGCAGAGTACACTGCGCCAGCTGCATGACAATGAGAGAGACGCACTGGAGAAGAAGAGGGATGAAACGCTCTTCCAGATCAAAGATCTCCTGGTCGCGCTCACCACCGAGCTGAACGCCCGCCACCAGGCAGGCGGATTGGTTGTTCCTACTGGAATGCTTCAAGCGCCTCCTCTTGGCTTTGTAGCTCCTACTTTTGCAAAGGCTCCGTCCAACCGGGTGATTCAAGGTACTCCGGGAAAGCCAGCTGCATCTCCGCCAGACGCCAATATTTCTCTTCTTAATGCTGAAAATCAACTTGGCGACCTGAGGAAAAAGACCGAGTCCGCAGCACAGGACCTCGCGAAGAGCCAGGCCCAAATGCAGAAGCAGTATCTCGAGAAGCTACAGTCAGAGTTCCCGCAGTTGCTGCCTGAGGAGAAAGAGCGTCTTGTAAGCGAGTTCTCGTCCGATTTGCTGCAATTGGCGTCGTCTCTAAATGTCGAGACGACACGAAGCGAGGAGGAGTTGCGAGGCATGCTGACCGCGAGGGAAGTTGCGCACGAGAAACAGCAGCAGACGGTGCAATTGTACGCAGAACAGCAGGAGTCGGCGCTCTTGCAGGAGCAGCAGGTGCAAGAGACGCAACTGAAGGATCAGTTCAAGCAGGAAGAGCTGGAAATCGAGCAGGAGTATCTGCAGGAACTGTCTCGGTTAGAGCAAGAATTTGAGATGATTGGTCCTGATTTCAGCGAACCACCAGAGCCTGAGGGTGATGTGTCGGAGCCATTCGAAGGACACGACGAAGACGAAGATGGGGACGAAGAGCTTTGTGACGAGGACCGCGAGGATGATTCAGCCATCGATGCCGAAATCATCGCGAAGCTCTGCTCGACGTACGCTGACGCATGGAAGGACCACCTAACGGCGCTTGCTAACGATGAAGCGTGGCGAAAGAAGCAGCTGGCAGAGCGACTGCAGCAGAAGCGAAACGCCCACCGAGTGGTTTCTCAACCAGGTACCATCCCTGCCCTGAAACTGGACAAATTGACCAATGCGCTCGCGCAGGAAGAAGCAGAGGAGCTGGAGAAGATTCGCGAAGTGGTTCGCTTGAAGAAAGACGCTCTGCTGGAGGACCTTGCGATGAAGCAGGACACTCTGAATACTGCGAGGGACCGAGTCGTCCGTGAGGCTGTCAGTGACGCGAAGGAGCTGCTGGACGACTTTGTGCGACTTCAAACGGTCAGTTTGCAGCAACAAAGAGCTCATGTGGATGACCAGCAAGTATACAAAAACCAAACCAGCGTCTTAAAACCAGGGACTGAGAGTCTCCAGCGAGGTGGAAACCTTGGCGAATCTGACGCCCTGTCACTGAACAACAGCGGAGCCAGCTCCGAAAGTGAGCTGAATGCTCTGCTCGTTTACCAGCGAGTTGAGCTTGATTCGTTTTTGAGCATGGCCGAAGAGGTCACTCTTGATAAAATGAACGAGGCTTCAGCAATGTTATCTCATGCCAACGACAAGATCCAAGCACTGAAGAGAATTCACAGTGGCAAGCTTCGTGAGCTTGATCAGGCGGTGGCAAGCGAAATGAGACGCCAGGGTTTAGACCTGCAACCCGAGCAGATTAAGGCTTGTCTCGAACAACGACTGCATATGTCAGGACAAAATTCGTCTACCTCTCTCAATCTACAGGAGAGCGAACTGATTGCAGTCTGCGATCGAACTTTGAACAATGCGATGGAGCGCCGATCGCATGATCTAAGGGCGGCGGAAGCTGCAGCGATCGAGGCGAATCTTGAGCTAGACGCAGCGAATGCCACGCTGGAATTTATTCGAGAGTGGGCTCAGAACGGAGCTTTACAAACCTCTAAAAATCAGCCTAGCGATATGCTACCTTCACAGGAGAGCGAGCCAAGCAACCTTGTCGCGTACAACGTGATGACTGAGAAGCTACCAACACTGATCCAGGAGGAAACAGCAAATCAACTAGAGCGCCTTCTTCAGGAGCACGAGGCAGCCTGTAAAGACCGCGAGCAGCGGTTGGCGGCAGAGCACGCAGCTCGAAAGGCGAAACTTGCAGAGAAGATGGCGCGGCGGAGGGTCAAGGTGAGGAATCGAGCGAGTCCTCCGTCTTCTGCAGAGGTGGTACAGCTGATGGCAGAAATTGACAGTGAGGAGCAGCAGGGACTCGCTTCGATATCAGTTGAATACGAGCAAAAGGCGCGAGACCTGGCAGACACTGCAGCGAAAGAAGCTCGTGAACTGACCACAATGTTAAATTCGAAAAGCGACGAGACAGCGCAAGCGATCGAATCTCAGCTTCGCGCATGTAGACAGAACTACGAAATAGAGGCGAGGAAGCGCAGATCTGTGATTGATCTCGATCAGGCGAAGGCGAAGAAGGCGCTACTAAATCGCCTCCATCGTAAGCTTGGGGAAACGAAAAGTCAAGAATTTGTTGGCCAAAGTAGTGATGAAGGTGCTGCTGTTGTTCCTGTCGCGGCCACACAAGGCACGACTGACGACGTAAAGCGCATGGCTGCCGAAAGCGCACTTCAAGCCGCTGGTTATGATGAAGTCTTGAGCAAACTGGACTCTGACGCAGCTGAGCGGTTGCGCAATGCGAAAAGCGTCCACGCAGAGCTGCAAGACGATCTGCAGCGCGTGAAGGACGAACATGAAATCGCGCTCAAGGAGTTGCAAATGGCGTTGGACGCCGAACGCGCGCGCCAGGAGCAGCGCCTTCAACAGCGAATGCAGCAGCGTCGAGAGCAGCAGCTGAAACGCAATTTGGTCTCAGAAGAGGCTGCAAGGGCCGAAGCGTTAATCACCAAGCAGGAGGAAACTGAGAAACTCAACCTGCAGATTCAATTGGATGCACAGTCACAAGTTGCGGTCGCCGAAGAGAACGACAAGCAGAACGACGAGGTATCGGGGATTGAGGACAAATTGCGACTAGCGGTGGCTGAGGTTGCAGGCGCAGAGGTGGCGAGAAAGGCGGTGGCAGCGCTGCAAAAGCTCTCAGATGCTCCTGTAGCAGTAGCTGTGTTCGATTCGGAGGCGAGCGACAAAGACGACAAAGACGACAAAGAAAGCGTCACTGCGCTAATGCACAAGCGGCGGGTCGCGGTGCAACTCGCGCTCGCGAAGAAGAAAAACCTGCTGGTGCTTCGGGTTCCGACGTTGCCTCAATCTGGTTGTGTCGACGGCTCTGAATCGACTGCTTCAAACATGAGAACCAGCGATCTGCTTCTTTCTGCAATCGCTTCTGAGGTGGAGACTCAGATCCTGAAGATCAGTGAAGTGCACATCCAGGCGTGGCAGAAGCGAAAGGACGAGCTGGCGCTTGAGGAGGCTGCGCAGAAAGCCAAGTTGGCCGAGCGAAAGCGCCAAAAGCACGCAAAAGCGGTCGATGGTACACCTGCAAACACGCAAAGTGCGTTAGAGCTTGCCGCACTTGAGGACAGGTTGCTAGACGAAATCCCGTCGTCTGTGGAGGAGACTGCGACTCTGGACAAGCGCTTCCGTCTTGACGCTGAGCTGGATAAAGAGCTGGATCTGATCGCAACTTGTGTCGAAAATGCTGTCTCTGCTGGCGTCAGCGATTTGGAAGACGAGCTTCTCGCATGTCGTGCAGCCTATGAGCGCGACCTCGACAAGCTCCACACAGACCTGGATCTGGAGCGTCAGCGAGAACGCAGTGCGTTAGAAAAGCGCTTGGCATCGAGACGAACCGGCAAACCAGGGAGTTCATTACCGCCCTCAGCACCCGACTCGGAAAGACAGGCTGATGCCGAGGAGCTCGCTAGTCTAGAGGAGCAGCTAGCAGTAAAAGAAGCGACGCTTGTCGCTGCGCTGCAGATGAGCGCGACAGAGGCACTGAACTCTATAGTAGAAAGTGCGAAGAGCAAGACGCTTGATCGGTACACGGAGGCGAAAGCTGCATGTGGTGACACTGAGGACGGACTGAACAAGCTGCGACAAGATCACGCACACGGCATGGCAGAGCTAGCCAAGGCGCTGGCAGCCGAGCGTAAACGGCAAGAAGACAAGCTGCTGGAGCGCTTGGCGAAGCGGCGAGACGCCAACCTGAAGGGTGCGAACGCCAGCCGATCTGGAACTGATGCAGAAAGCGACGAGCGAGCACAAGAAGCGCAAGAATTGCTGGAGAAAGAGCGCTTAGAAACGCAGTTGAACGAACAAGCCGCCCGTGCCGTGAAAGAGGAGACCGACAAGTTTCAGGCTCTTGAAGAAGAGTTGAATGAAAAGCTCTTGAAACTGCAGGTCGACGCGGAAGCTGCTAGCGCTGTGTGCGCTGCAGTCGATGCCGCTGGGGAAGCGGAGTTGGAGCGTTTGCGAAGAGAGTATTTCAACAGCAAAGCGCGCGCAAACTCTGAAAATGAGGACACAGCAGCAGCGCATAAGCGGCGGCTTGGAGCGCGACTGGCAAGTAAGCTCAAAAAGCTAAAGGCTGGCACAAGTGCAGATTCTGTGGAGCCGTCTTCAGCAGTTGAGGACGTAGACGCAGGCGTCGACATGCTCGAGAACACCATTCAGAACTTGCACGACACGCACTACCGCACCTGGAAGAACATGCAGGATCGCTTGGACGACGAGGCGCGACTGCGTAAAGCCCAGCTCGCAGAGCGCTTGAAGTGGAAACGCGCCGAGCTGCAGAGCAAAACCGCGAGTGGGGCATTGACGGCTAATGAGTACGGCAATCAAGTCAAGGTTCTGGACCAGGAAGCGCAGACCCAATCAGCGATGATATCTGCCGAAATGACGGAAATGGTCGCGCAACTTCGACGCGTCGTCGACGATCAGAAGCAGCTCTCAGCGGAGGCCCTGGTGGACTCATTTGCGAACAACACTGCAGAGATCGATCGGTTGGTCGACGAATGTCGGCTGAAACACACGCTCGAGAAGCAGAAGTTGCGCGGGCAGCTCGAGGTTGAGAGGCAAAGACAGCAGCAGAGTCTCCACGAGCGCATCGCCAAGCGACGGGAGCGGTTGATAGACTCCATGGCATCTTCAGACAGTGGCACCAGTGAAGAAGACGCAGCGAAAACCAAGGCGGAGCTGAATCAATTGGACGCATACGAGCAGAGCGAGCTGGAGAGCAGTCTGCAAGAGAGCGAGAGCAACTCATGGGTCCAAAACGAGGAGCTCCTCAACCACCAGATCCTGGATCTGACTCGTACTTTGGAGCAGGACGTGGAAAAGAAACAGGCGGACGCCAGGGAAAACGAACAGACAGAGCTGGACGAGCTTGTGCGAGTCACGCGAGAGCACCAGGAGCACATGAAAGCGCTGCGCGAAGCCATGGACGCCGAGAAGCAGCAGAAGATGTACGAACTGGCCGACCGTCTGCAGAAGCGGCGCAACCAAAGGTTGCAAGAGATCAAGTCGTCGGGTGCGAGTGACGCCGAATCAGTCCGTCGTCTTGAGGCGGAAGAAGAGCTGGCGCAATTAGAAGTAGAGGGCGAACTCTCAGACCGCAATGCTGCGGCGACTATGAACGAACTGGCACGCCAGCGAGCGGTCGAGTTCGAACTGGGTGAGAAGCTGAACCAGGCAGCAGCTCAAGCCGCATCAGCGGAAGCCATGAGAAAGGCAGTCGAGCGGGCGCAGAAATTCGAAGCCGACCGGATTCAAGAAGAGTACGCGCGGCGGCGGAAGGAGCTGACGAGCGAGCACGATCTACGTCGACAGGAGCAAAAAAACGCGCTTCAGGGTCGCTTGGCGGTGCGAAAGCAGCAAAAAACAGTATCCCTAAGCAATGAGCCACCAATGGAGCTCCAGAAGGAGACGTCGATCAAGGTATTCGATACTTCGAGTCGACCGGATGACTCCATGGAGGGCGAAATCCAGCGAGTGAAGGACGCGCACGAAGTCGGGTGGCAAGTGCGTCTCAGGCAGTTGGAACTCGATGCGGTGATGAAGAAAGCGCGCCTGATGGAGCGGATGCAGAAGAAACGAGCGGCGCTGCTCTCTTCAGCGGTGGGGGAACAGCAGAACTCATCGGCAACTGAACCTGCGGTTGTTCAGGAGATGCAGCAAGAGGAGACGGAAGCACTGGCTGTCATTGACGCCGACTTTGAAGCCAAGAGGACCCAGCTGCAGAATGAGATGGAGGACGAAGAACGCTCTCTCAAGGCGTCTCTCGACGCTGCTGCGAGGGAAAGAGCCGCCGAGCTGGAGCGATTGCTCGCCGAGTGCAAAAAAGCCCACGGTAACGAGTCTGAGAACCTGCGGAAGCAGCAGGCACTGGAGCGGCAGCAGCAGGAACAAAGTCTGCAGGCGCGTCTCGCTAAGAAGCGCGCTCAGAGGCTCTCAGGTGGGACTAAAGATGGAAATCCCACTACCACTGTCGTCGATGAGAAGGAGCTGCTAGAGGAAGAGTGGAGAGAGCGAGAAGCGCTGGAGAAGCAGCGAGAAGAAGAGGATGCGGCGGCCCTGGCAGAGCTAAAGGAGCGACAGCGAGGTGAAGTAGCTGCGATCATGCTGGAGCTGGACAAAGACGCCGAGCGCCAACGGGCAGCAGCGGTGCTACAGCAGCAGGAGGCCGAGCGGCAGCTGAAGCGTCTGCAGCAAGAGCATCGCGAGAGTCTCCAGGGGCTGAACGAGTCGCTCACGACGCAAAAGATGCAGCAGGAAAACAAACTCCAGCAGCGACTGCTCAGTAAGCGCGCGAAGAAGCAGGAGGAGCTGGGAAAGCTCCAGGTGAGCGAAGAGGAAGCAGCGAACGCGCTAATGAGGCTCGACAGAGAGCAAGCAGAACAGAAGCTGCGGTTCGAGCAAGAGTGGGAGAGCGAGATCTCGCGCAAACTGAATGAGGAGACGGAGCAGCAGCAGGCGAAGGAGCTGAAGGTCACGAGGCTGCTGAACCAGGCGGCTCTGGACGCGGCGGCGGCTGATGCAGCTCGAAAGGCCCTCGAGGCGGCTAACAAGGCTGAGATCGAACGGATAGCTGCCGAGTTTCGGTCCGAGGCGACTGCCGCGAAGTTGCAACAGTCGGCGGAGGCTGAAAATCAGAAGAAGAGGCTGCAGGACCGACTCGCGGAGAAAAAACAGAAGCGGGACAAGCAGAAACTCAAGCGCGTCACCTCCATTGTTCAGAAGAGCACACGGTTGCTTGCGAAGAAGCCAGCGACGGATGGTGACGAGCACACCGGACAAGAGCCACCATCATCAGCAGTCTTGTCAGAGGAAGAGATGCGACTCAGGAAAGAGCAAGAGGTACAGCCTCTCGCACAGCAAGCGGAAGCCGCGGCGCGAAAGAAGCAAGAGGACGCGAAAGAGCTCCAACAACAAGCTGTGAAGGAGTTGGAACGTCTGAAAGAAGAGCACGAGAACGAGATGAAGCACCTGAACGCCTCGCTCTTGGCGGACCAGAAGCGGCAGGAACAGAAGCTGCAAGAGCGCATCGCCCAGCGCCGAGAGCGCAAGCAGAAAGAGGCGGCGACGAGCGAGGGCGAGAAGGAGCGACTGGCGCTGCTGGAAGAGGAGGAGAGGAACGAGAAACAAGCACTGGAGGCGGAGCTTGCAGCAAAGGCGGCGCAGCGAATCCAGCAAGAGAAAGAGCGTCAGCGCCTGAAAGAGGCCGAGCTCGCCGCGAGGATCGACCAAGCGGCGACGGAGGCCGCAGCGGCGGAAGCGACGAGAAAAGCCATGGAGGTGGCGCGCGAGCAGGAGATCGAGCGGCTCTCGAAGGAGTTCGACGAGAAGAGCCGGGAGCTCCGGCAGAGCAACCAGGCGGACCTGGCGACGCAGAAGAAGAAGCTGGAGGCGCGCATCGCTGCCAAGAAGCAGAAGAAGCTCATGGAGCTGGAGGCAAAAAAGGAGCTCGAGCTGCAGAAACTGAAGCAAAAGCAGGCGCATGCCATCGAGGCGATCGAAGAGGACAGAGCGAAGATGGCCGATGCACTAGAGTCGCTTGCAACAGCGGGCGATGGCGGTGGCGGGGATGAAAGTTTGCCTCTCGGTGGTGATTTAGGTGACGAAACTCAGCAATTTGTGTCGAATAGCCATGCCGAGGAAAGCAAGACACCGCCGCAGGAAGAGGAGACCAGCGCTTCGAACCGCTCACCTCCGAGTACACTGGACGCAACACACTTGGTGGCTGATGCTCAGCAGCAAGCGAGGGACGTCACAGCAATCGAACAGCTTTTCGCACTGGGCTTGATCCCTCTGCAGCTGACGCTACTCGCTGGCATTGAGTTGGCGGTGAACCAGCGCCACCAGGCAGAAGCATCTGCTCTCGTGTCTTTTCAGTATGAGGAGAAAATGACTGTGGTTCGTCAGGGAATGGCCGACATATTGCAGCAGAAGGCGTCCGCAAAGGCGCTCGCGCTGACCGATCCTGACAATTCTCCGCAGGAAAGAGAGACGAAGCTCCAGGGAATTGACAGAGAGTACGATCTGAAGATCCGCGAGCGCGAGCAGAAGCTGCTGGCAGACATCGAGCAGATGCAGCACACGCAAACAAAGACTCTGAAAGATAGGCAGCTGGCGCAGATTGCGTTTCTGCTGAACCACTTTGCGTCTCACCACGCGGTCGCAGTCGCAAAGCTGAACGTCCAGCAAGCGAGTGCTCCTTCAGGCAGAGAGCAACAACAGCAGCTTCGACGAAGCGACTCATCGGAAGCGGAGAGCGAACACGCGGACTTGGTGAACGAGCTTCGCGCCAGATTGCAAGTGGAGAAGAACGAGCGAGTCATAGAATTGTCGAACGAGAAACAGACTGAACTCAGCAAATCGCACGAGCAGCTGGAAAAGGACCTCGCGGCACTTGAGATTCGCTTCGACCAGTTGATTGAGCTGGAAAAGGCGGAGATCAACAAGACATTCAGAAAGCGTCTCGAGCAGCTCGCGAAGAAAACGGGTGGTCACAAAGCCAGTAGCAGCAAGGCAGACGAGGCGCAGCGAACCAAGTTTGCGGTGGAGAAAGACGCGCAAGTGTCGCGGCTTGTGCTCATGCTGCGCGGAAGGCAGGCGAAGCAGGCGGAGCGTCTGAAGAGGCTCGCCGAGAAGCGGCACGAGATGCTCGAGGACGAGTTCACTCGGAAGGTCCACGTCGTGACGGCCAAGACGATGCAGCGCGTGGTGGAAGAGAAGGAGATGCTAGCGCGAAAGCAGGCGATGGTGAAGAATGATCCGCCTAGTAGAGATCCCCACAAGAGCGACGCTAATGAGCTAGACCGTTCAAGCTCACACAATGAGATAGGAAAGACAGGAAACATACTCACGCAAGTTCTCGAAGAACGCCTCGCAAAAATCGAAGGAATGCTGCGCGACAGACTCAAATTTGCTAACGCACCTGATGTCGACACGGAGAGTAAAGTAGAAGAATCGAAGGGTACAGGCAGCCCAGAGATTGCTGCCGCTAAATCGTCGGCTGCGATTGATTCGTATCGTGCGACAATCAAGGACGCGATCTCGTGCGGATGCAGGGTTGGGAATGATTTCCTGCCGTCAACCACTGAGATCAGCCCCGAAAGCCTGAAGGTACTACGCAAAGACTTGTTGTCGGTCGAGGCGATGAGCGCAAATATGCAGACGCGTCTCGATTTCGTGAACCTGATGCTGCAGTTAGCAGCTTCTCCAGCTTCTTCTTCTTCAGTATTAGCAGCAGGAAAATCGGCTTCGAGTGGAAGCCAGAAACCACTCCAAGTGGTGGTCGTCAAATTCCTTACTGACGAAGTAGGAGCCTCTGAGCCCAAGTCTTCGTCTCTGTACTCGTACCTGGACGACAGGAGCCAAACTTTGTATCTGCGGGCGACGTGCCTCCTAGATCTATCGACTGGGCAACTCGCGGTTCTTGTGCTCCATGCGCTGGTGCAAGCCCAGACAAAGCGCGCTGACGTGTCGGACCCGGTTTTCATCTCCAAGATGTATGAGCTCCTTGTGCAATGTTATCAGAGCTTGTTCCAGTCCAAGCAACAGCAGCAACAAGCAGAACCGGCACAATCACAAGCCAGCAGCTCCAATCGCCCTGCAGCATTGCCAGTGACCACTGCATCTTTGAACCGTCAGTGGCAGACGCGCCTGAACGAGATGGAGAGTTTCTTGACCAGTCTCGAGCGGAGCGAAGGTCTGTCGTCCAACGCCAGCAGCACTGGTCTGGCGCTACCAGGTGGCGCGCCAACTAGTCTGGAGCGAAACGCGTCATTGAAGCGGCTGAGTCCGTCTCTCGGTTCGAGCTCGAGTCGATCTTTGCTCGGCAAGAAGAGCCCGAGCGAAATGGAGCTGTTCGTGATCCACGAGCGCAGGCAGCTGCTGCAGGAGAAGCTCGACACGGCGGAGAAGCTCTATACGCAGGTGCTGCGCCAGTACCAGGAGCAGAAGGAGTCGCTCGAGTACCTGCAGGAGATGCTGACGGAGGAGCAGGAAGAGGAGGAAGGACACGAGGGCGACGCGCCAGCGGCTGGGGCATCGGCGTCCAGCGCGCAGACGCAACGCGAGGTGGTGGAGCTGGAGGCGGCGCTGGCGCTCACGCGGAAGGAGCGCGATGAGCTCTTTGCGCAGTGCCAGGCGCTCCGCGACGCCCTGGCGCAGCAGGCGCCCACGCCGCGCACGGCCGCGCAGTAGTTAGAGCACCTAATAGCCGATAGCGCAGGCAGGCAGGACACCAGAGCTCGACGGCAAGAAAGATCCATCGCCTGTAATTTTGGGCCTATGTCGTCAGCATGTCGCTGGCAGGTCTCCGCGGTGCAGACTCACCGATAATATCGCTAGCCTATCCTAACAAACGACTGACGTTCTTAATGAAGATGTTCTTACTAGCGTTGATGTCTCGGTCCTGAATGAGGCGACACGAATTACATTTGTAGATGGCACTGCCTCCGAGGTCGTACTTCACGTTCCCGCATCTTGAGCACGTCTTCGAAGTGTACTCCTCACTGCATTCGATCACTCGACCCCCGGATCTCTCCATTTTGTATTTTAGGAGGTTCTTGAACCTGAAGTGGGATAGAGCTATCACCGCGCGCACGGAAGGACTTGACAGTTTGCGTCGCGCTCCAGCAGGCCGAACCGCGGCTGCGGCGTCTGTTGCCGCGCTCTGCTTGTACTTTTGCGCCATCTCTGAGGTCTGGAACGCTGGTAAGAGAACCTCGTGGTAGTTGGCCAACAACCAGCTCGAGACCTTGTGGTGCATGTCACGGATCATTCTGGTGATGCGGCGAAGGGTGAACCGGATTTTCCTTCGTGGTCGGTAACGTTGTTGGCAGAGCAGCGGTTCTTTACGGCTCGTGGTCTTGGTTGTCGTGTTTGTTGCGGCGCTGGCTTGGAGGATCTTCTTCTCCGCTAATGCACTGAGTTTCGACTTCAATGCGTCCACACGCTTGAAGCGATACTCGATCACAGAGCGAGCGTCACTCACGTTAAATGTTCGACCATCTGGGTCGTACAAAGTTACGACATTTCGCACTCCAGGATCGATAGCACAGACGCGTGTCGTACACGACTGCGCGAAATCCACTGTGCGTGGAATCACAAGGTAGTACTCTCCCTCGCGTAGCTGCTGCAGTAGAACCGAGTGCAGCAACTTAGGGAGACGTTCACGCAGTTGGATGCCCTCTTTCGTTCCCAACCCGACGAAGGTAGGATGGAAGTGAATGTACCGCTTCTTTCCCTGCTGAACCTCCAAGATCGATCGTGCACGGATCTCGATTGAATTCGACGGGGCGAACTTGCTCTTGAATTTCAGATCCGGAAACGAGGTCTTCTGCTCCTTTCTCTAGCGCAAAGAACAGTGCGAAGGATGACTTCACTGCTCTCATCCAGTCTCGGAAAGCGGAATCGCGAACCTCGTCTTTCACCTCCAGGTGTCTAGTGATAGCCTTCTTGTTGTTCCGAAAGAAGGCGCACATGGTCCTGGCTTAAGCGATGGGTCTGTATTGCGCGCTCAGCTCGCTCAGAGTCATCCTTTTCGCCTCGTTCTCGCGTCCTCGCAGTACCAGCCGCGATCTACAGTCGTCATTGGAGGAAGCCACCAGCTTGTTGTAAATGGCGCGGTTGGAGGCGAACATCTGATCTAGCTTGGCGCGTTGCTGTCGATCCGGGTACAACCAGAGCTTGATGGCGCTATTGACCGTCTTGTCTGGTGATTTCGTTCACTCACTCGTCAATGCTCCATCCAAACACCTGTCGAACAACTGCCTGGGTTCTCTTGGAGCAAGACCTCTCCACGGCGTGCAAGGTGCGTCAACGAAGTTGCTGATTTAGAACCAGGATGTGAGCATGGTGGCCATGAAAGCCTGGGAGTCTCGTGGTGCACGATTGGCTGGTCTTGGGTGTGCATCTAGGTCGGTGGTGGCTGGCATCCACAGCTCGTTGGCGAGTTCCCTATCAAACCACACACGGGGATGTTTGGAGTCGTCTTTCTGCCATGCTTTCAGCCTCTTCGGTAGCCGTTCATTGCTTTTGTCCTCGCTGCTACTGGTCTCCACGACCAGATCGAACATGGCGTTACTGACTGTCGTCTCTTGACAATCGCGCGAGTTGGTGAATGACGGCTGGCCGATATGAGCTGGTTGCTGTACGACAAAGGTGCTCCGCTCCAGATCCACGGTCATGGCAAACCACACCTACGGTGCCTCACTTTAAAAGCGAGCGAGGAGCCCTTCACCAGTTAAAAGTGAGTAATGGAGACACAGATTGCTAACTTTTAACTGGCAAAGACCAAGATTCATCGGCGTCACGGTGTCACAGAGCGCGGACACCGGCGCGTCACTTGTGGTGCAGCGTGGCTTCGCTCCAGTTTTTCGAAGAGCTCACTTGTTGAAAGAGATTCAGTTGGTTGGTGAAAAGGGTTGCAGCGATGGTTCTTTTTCACAGTGGCACCACAACCGAGGACATATGCGTTGTAGCAGGTTTTTTAAATAGACATTATATGGAAATAGCGGCGGAGATCTCGCTTGTGATCAATTTCCACAGGATTACGGGGAACTTCGTTAGGAACAGTGGTACTTCAACCGGACTGATTTTGAATTTTTGCGGGACCACGAGCAGACGCTCCACCCTCCACTTTCTCACTGTATAAATAAATTTTCTTTCTATTACAATCGCATTATTTTAAGCAGGTCAAATTTTAGATGTATTACTGACATATAACTCAAACAAATGCACTCTACATATAAATAACCTCTAATTTCCGGTGTGACCTGCTGCCCCAGCGTGAGTAATTTCTGGGGAGGGACCAAATCCTGATGGGCAAGTGACAGCAATGGAGCAGCAAGGGCCACGCCTTCTTTCTTTCCTGGGGCGGCAATGGATCGCCTCATTCCCAATTCTTCCGCCACCCACCCGTGGAGAGCGCCAGATAGACCGAAGAAGAACCAACAACAATGTACCAGCTGGACGGCTACCTCGTGAAGCGCGGGCTGCGCGTGAAGAGCTGGAAGCGGCGCTTCTTCACGTTCCGCGACGGCGTGCTCACGTACAAGAAGGACCACCGCGAGGGCACGAAGATCATCAAACGCGACGAGGTCACCAACGTGCTCTACTGGGGCGGCGTCAAGCACGGCTTCTGCGTGCACCTGGGCTCCGGCCGCGAGCTCTACCTGTCGGCGGCCACCGAGGAAGAGGCCGGTGTCTGGTACAACGTCTTCGACGCCTTCGTGCGGCGACAGATGATGAACAAGGAGTTCATGCGCCTCATGTGCAAGCGCCACCTCGACCCGATCGTCGAGTCCAGCTGCGAATGCTGATCCAGGAGAGTTTCACGCGAATGGTGTAAATATGTGGAAACTATGGGGCGGCATTGTGGACTGAAGACCGAGAATCGAGCTCGACGGCAGCACGTCCGCCGCTTATTTAGTGAAGAGGACGTCGATTTCCGCCAGGAATCATCCGGTGGCAGCGGCGGCGCTGCGATCCCAGCAAGCGAAAGCCCAGTGCCGTCCTTTGGCAGTGCAAAACAGCCGAATCGTGAGCTGATCGCGGCCCAATGCTCTCGCTGCGACTGTGAGGATAGTATGAAAGCAAACCCCATCTAATTATTAATTTATCATTTTTATGTTGTAGTACTTGGTGAGTTTTAGTTGTAGCTGCGCTGTGTGTTGTCTGACCCATGGTCCTCCACTGGACATGCGTGTTGTCATTAATAAGTATGCAATGCTGGCGCTTAACCCCCTTCAATCTGCTCGCAAGATCCTGCATGAAAGTGGAAAGCGTTCATCTGCATTTCAGCTCAGATATGCTTCGACCTCAGCATTTGACACAAACTAGGTGGGTGGTGGGACAAATGCCGAGCCAGACCGATTTCAACAGGCCACGTGAGAATCCAAGACTGGCGTAAAATGCTTGCAAGTGGCAACAGACAGGCCTGGGGTGCTTTGGGTTTTGAACTCACTTTTTTGGCTGGATTTTTAATGAAGACTGGACTCACAGGCAAATCAGTTGCTGAACTGGATTTTGAACCCATGACCTTCACTCACACTCACCCAGATCAGCCTCTGCCGAAAGCTGTCGCCAAACTTCGCAGCTCAACGAGGAGCTCACTTTGCAATTTGCAACCAACCCCGCAGCCCAACAGCTCAACCAGCCTTTTCACTTGTCGCTTCGGATCGTCACACATCCCTCGCCCCTTTTGAAACAAGAAAGCAACGGAAGAGATGAACGCTGCTGCTTTCCCAACCGCAGGTCGCGCCGGCTCTAGCTCCAGCAGACCCCCTGTCTTTGACTGCGGACCTGCACGCTCGACGCCAGCGCCTGCGACTTCACCGCTCAGCGGCAACCCGTTCGGCCCAGCGACTCCAGTTGCGTGGCGCGGAAGCGCTCCAGTGGATCCGTTTGGCCGTGGCTTTGGGCATTCGTTTGCTCAGCCCACTAGACAGACCAGCGCTGGCGTCTCTGGATTTGGAAGTTTCGGAACCCCGACAGGATCGTTTGGCACGAGCGCGTTTGTGAACCAGGGCCAGCCCCTGGCTTCGTCGCCGTTTGGTGTTTCGAATACCAGCAGTTTTGGTACTGCGCAGAATACGAATGCCCTCACCACTTACTCCGGCTTTCGTGCAGGCAGCAACTCTGGGTTCAGTAGTGGCGGTGGTGCTCCTGCTACTAAACAGGCAACCACCGGTTGGTTTCCGCTTGGAGACGGCGTCAGCACGACTTTTAAGTCAGCACAGCCGAGTGCATTTAGCACTACTCTGCCTGGCACGAGTCGTTCTTTTCAAACTGCACCTGTGAACCCTTTCCTTGATAGCAAAGGCAGCAGCAGCGTAGCTGGACCACAGCCAGGCAATCCTTTTAGCGCTGCTAACAACAACAACAACAACAACAGTGACAGTAGACTGTCGAGCGCCTCTCGACTGTCTCCATTCGTCTCTAGAGCGCCAGTACCAGCAGCAACAATAACGGGCTCGAATCCGTTCGCTGCTGGGAATAGCAGAGCAGGCTTGGTCCAAAAGAACGCATTTTCTGTGAACTGGTTCGGAGTCAAGCCGTCTCAGACCAATGCTAACCCCTGGCAGTTCTGTGCGAATGCTCCTGCACGAGCGACCTCGACAGTCGATGTGAATAATTCTGCATGCACACCTGTGAAAGGCACCATTAGCAAAAATGCAGGCTTCCGCTTCACGTTCACGCCTTCCTGGCAACCGAACGCGGAGCTCTCGGCTCAGAAAACGATGCCTGCACAGCAACAGCAGAAGATCTTCTCTTCGTGCTTTTCGTATCCGAAAAAGTCGGTCTTTGATTTCAACCTCGCGGGGCAAGGCGTAAAGTCTGAAAACGCTGCAAAGGCTACGCTATTTGCTTTCAAGTCTGGTTCGGACTGGAACACTACCACCGCGAGCTTAGGCTCCGACTCGGCAGTAGTAGCAGCAGGCTTTGACGTCAAGTTGATGACGAATGTCACCTCCACAAGCACTCAGCAGGGCAGTGTGAAGAGCCTGGTCGCGCAGCCGGACGTGAACCCGTACGGCACTGGCTCTTTTGGCGCTGGCAGCCTGGAAGTCACCGTTCAAGCCGCTCTCAACTTTGAACGTGCGCACGTTAGCGCAAACAACTTTTTGAGCGCAAAACCAAAGCCGAAGCCTTCAGTTAGCTATGCCAACCTGGGCCTGCCCACCCGTCCGATCAAATGCACCGTGCTCAAGCCCAACCGCCGCATGGGCGGCGACCGCAATTCGCTGCGCGTTGCGTCCATCCGCAGAGTGATGGGCGGCGCCAGAGGCCTCAAGGCGGACCAAGCTGCTGCTGCTCCTTCGACCTCTCGTGGCGTTGGAACCCAGAGCGAGTTCAGCTTCAAGTCTTCACTCTTTCGGGAGCTGGGCTCCAAGAAGCAGCTTGAAGTGACCAGCGAATCGCTTTGCGAGGTGAATGCGGACGCTGGAGCACCTGATGGCTACTCTCGCTGTGCCCAAGAGGACGACAGTAGTGGACAGAATCAGGAGCAGAGTGTCCAGCTTGAGACGACATTGGCAGACTTGGAGGAAGATGAGGAGGATAAGACTCCACCAGTGAACCCGGCGTGTCCGATCTTGATCAACCCGCACATCTCGACCGTACCGGAGCTCAGCCAGCTGCAGCGCATGTCGAGCGCGGACCTGGCGCAGGTGAACGGTTTTGCTATTCGCTCGGCCGAGTTTGGCGAGATCGAGTGGCCGGGCGTGACGGACGTCCGCCACCTCAACCTCGACGAGATCCTCGAGTTCTCCGAGAGCGAGGTGGTCGTGTACCCGGACGAGTACCCGTGCAAGCCCGAGGTGGGTCGAGGCTTGAACAAGCGCGCGGTCCTGCGGCTGAGCCACATTTACCCGTCCGAGAAGATCCGAAGCTTGAGCGACGAGGACGAGGACACTGACGCGACTACTGCGGCGTTCGTTGAGCGACTCAAGAGGCGCACGGCAGACCTGCGAGCACAGTTTTTGGGCTACGAGGCAGCTGGAGGGATCTGGAAATTCGAGGTCAAGCACTTCTGAGCACGAAGTTGCCACTTGTTTGGCGGCTATCCCCATTGTATACAAACAATATTGGTAGCTTGCATCTCTGTAGAAGAAGAATCGTTTATTAGCGTAAATGTTAGACAATAGACAACACATATAGGAATGTACCGTGTGTGATAAACAGCTCAATCAAAGCTGGGCGAGTACAAACTCTTCCATGGGTTTCTTTCCTTCTCTTCAGCATAAGCTCTCTGAATTTGAAGCAATTTGCGTAGAATATCTGTAGGAAATTGGTTTGGGTCGCTTCATCCATCGCGCCAGTTTTGGTTACCCTCTCGCAGAAAGCAAGCCCTGGACTTGCCATTGAAGCGGTCTGACGCAGTAGTTGTAGGTCATCAATCTCCACTCGCTTGCTTCCAATGCATACTCAATTCGACATTTGCTCGCGTCGGTACACCTGTCTAGAGTTTGCAGCTCAAGCGAACGCGCTCGGGGAACATGAAGGAGCCACCGGAACTAACCTACCGCTGCGTCAAGATGAGTCTCAAGAGTGTTGTCGAGAACGATCTCGTCATCGAGAAGTTAACTGATGCCGCGCTACGGGCCAACAGCATCGTGATCCACACGCTCCAGCTGCTCAAGCTGTACCTGCTCCATTGTTGTGAGAAGTGCGACAAACTGCCCAAGCTTGACAGACAGTTTGTGACCTTAGTCATGAAAGTGCTCTGCAAGCCGCCCTCCCAGGGCAGGCATACAAAGCCCGAGACATAGGTCATCAAGGGTAAGCTCAAGGCCTTCTACGAGCAGCGCTACAAGGTGTACGTGCCGGAGGAGCTAAGCTACGGGCACATGAGCATCGTGCTCGACTACCTCTCAATCGACGTCATCACCATGTACGAGAGCAACATCAAGCAGCACTACGCCGAGTACGTCGAGCGGTACGTCAATGTGTCGTGACGCAAGAAGAAGCTGGTCGCCATAATCAGCAGGAGCGGAAGGAACACGAGGAGTCGCCAGGACGTGCTGTGCACTCGCTTGCGCAGGGTCAAGGACGACCTGCTCAGGCCACACCTGCCAAAGACATCGTACCCCCGCTATCACGCGTGGATAGACGAGCAGCATCACTTGGTGCTCCCTGCGAGGGGTATGAAAGGAACAACGTCCTCTACAACATCCAGTGCTCACCGCAGGACTACCTCCCGTGCATGCTACGCATGATGAGGGCGACCGAGGCGCACGGCACGAGCATCAAGAGCGCATGCCCACTGCGGAGCAACATCGTGGCTAAATATGTCCGCATAGACACGATGTCGCTCGTCAACCTCTGGTTCACGAAGGAACAGGGTAAGCGAAGAGACTACACGAAAAAGGGCAACTTCATCGAGCGCCACGGCAGCACCTGGGGTTTCTTCTTCAAGACCAACATGAAGTGCTTCCGCACGCATGGGTACACGTTCGACCACCAGATTGAGACGGACGGC
>JALBZB010000173.1:0-42899 GCA_038050625.1 Pythium sp. MPC-2022a
GCACCATGTTCACCGACGCGCTCAGGCCGTCTGTCACGATGAAGTGGCTGAAATTATTCGTCTTCGACTCGGTGCTTTTCGTTAGGCCGAAGTAGTGGTTCCAGAGGTCATGCACCAGCATGTCGACGAGCTAAGGACGACGAATGTTGAGTTCTTTGTTCAGCTCCTTCAGCATTGTGTTGCTGACCTTAATGCTGATCAGTCGCAGCTTCTTCTGTGAGAGCAGCGCAAAGACCTTGATCGCCCTTGGGTCGCTCTGGTCGTGCAGATTGAGATCTTGATTGTATTTCTCAATTTCCTTCAGCACGAAGTACAGACATGGTAGGTAGATATGTGGTTTCTCAGAGAGTTTGAGCGGCAGCGATACCTTGGCGCGAACCTTGTTCATCAGCGACTGGAGCCATTGCTTCTCCGCGCATGGGATTGGATACTGTTGCAGTCGTGGGTACTGGAGGACGAGTTTGTCCAGGGAGGCTTCTTCTTGAGTACACGATCTGAGCAGCATCGAAATCAAACTTCTGATGACCCGCGATTCGTAGTTGTTGAAGTAGGTTGTTGCAGTCCCAGATGACCGTTCTTGGATCTTCAGTCTGAACCACCGCCCAACGCGGCTGAAAAAGTTGATAGAGATGCTGACAGCGAAGTTCTCACGGGTTTGCTGCGCTATGTTCTCTAGGACGACAGCTAGCGATGGAGTGCGGTCGATCGGCTCGTAGCTTTCAGGGAGCAGCAACGAGTAGACCTGAACGCTCTCGAAAAGATCCCTATCTTTCCCTCTGATCGTGCGACCAGTGCCCGAGTTGGTGATCAACGCGAGGCAGCGGCTGAAGAACGTCTGCATGAGAGGGGGACTGCTTTGTTCTTGCTTGTGAGTCTAGTCACGTGCAAGATGGCAAGCAGCGAGGCCTCGCACGCGATACGGTTTGCCACCGCGACGTACATCTCGGGCAACAAGGTCATGTTCTTGTCCTTGCTGAGCCTCGCGAGCCCTCTTGATCGCTGTCGCCGTCTCTGTTGCATGGAGCTTCTTGCGCTCCCAGTATTCAGGATTCCGTTTTCGCTTTTTGTCTGGCTGGACGCCGCAGTTACATTCTGGTTCCGCCATAGCGAATCTGATTGTGTTTGTGGTGACCGAGAACGAGGGGACAACTTGCTGACGGGAAGCGCGCGTCTCCCAACACGACCAGCTCACAATTTTGAGTGGGGAGGGCGAGGCAGGTCACTCCCTCCGGGTCCGCCTTCTTGACCACTTGTGCGCCGGAGATCAAAATGGAATGCGGAAAATCTGCGCGCGCTCTGAAGCCAATCTCTCAAACACTGGACAGCTGGATAACCAGTGCTTAAGAGATTGGTTCAGATGGCCAAGATTGCTGCTCTTTCAAAAGGGAAATCGCGAACATTTTTAAGAAGCAAGGGATTCTGCAGTGGCGTTGGCACTTTCTCATGTGTCTTCCCCTGCTTTCTTCCTTTTCAGACCAAGAGAGGGGAGGGGATGAGAAACAAGCCAACGCTTTTATTGTGTGTTATGTGTGCTTTCATGTCTTGATTTGTTGTTGTCACTCTCGCGCTTGAAGCCCCAGAGTTGACTGGAATGAAGCCAAAATGGAGGAGGAATCAGCAGGACACCTGTTGTTGAAAATGCCAACACGGTCAACACGGGCTGGTGAACACTTGGTGCGAAACAGGTTTGCCGTTGGGCTATTTTTAAACAAATGTAGCCATCGAACAAGCGACTGGCTCTCACACAGAATGAATGGATGGACACAGAGGAAGATCCAAATGAAACTTACATTTCGAGTCAAGACCGCAGTTTCGCTGAAGATGAAGGATCTTTCCATCTCTGTCCTTTCCGAATCTGGTTGGACAGAGCTTCTTTCTTGGTGGATCTCATTCGCGGAGTGACTCACTGACTGTCTGATGGCAGTCACACTGGCGCAGGTTTTGCTTGCGTCTGTTCTGACTGTATGACTGACGGCTTCGTGCTGCAGCAGTCGTGTCGTTGATCGCTGGTGGTGGTCTTTGGTCGGTGGTTATTTATGTGCTAGCAAGAGCGTGAGAATGGTGCGGCGCGAGGGCTTCATCTTCTTGTGGAGGTTGTGGATTGGAGGTGGTTTAAGACAAGATGTTGACTATTTCGGAAGGGCGATGGTAGCGAACATTATGTGCATATACCAACACAGTTCGATGAGATCGCCAATCCGATTGACAAGGAGACAAAGAGGTACACAGAAAGAAGCTAGGACGCTAAGCAGAGATACTGTGTATCGAACGGCTCCAGACAGCCCACTCAGTCCACTGGAAGGGTTGGCGATCCTTCTATTGTAGGTCTATCACGAGTCAGTGCCTAAATACACCTCGTGTATCATTGTCATCATCATTTGAAGCGACTGCAGAGACCCGTGGGAGAGCCGAGCTGAGACGGTGATTCAAGGCTGAAGCTGCACGATCCATGGCCGTCCATCTTGTGCTCGCTCTGCCTGCCATCCGAAGTTGTAGGGCATTCACTTCCTCTTCTAAAAGAGTATGCGGGCAGCGAGAGGACGTCTTGATACCAAAGGACAAACAACTTCAAAGAAAAGTGGTTGACTGCTTCGCGATACGCGACCTTCACAAAGCTCGCAATCACTTCGGAGGCGAAGGCGTCTGTTTGCGTCTGGGGTTAAATGCCAAAAATACAGACGACCGTCGCCTGGTCTTCCTCAGTCTTTTTTGGTTGGTGCCAAAGAGTTCACTTTTGTGACTCGCTTTGTGACTACAACTTTAACGTGCTGGTCTTCAGTGAACGAGGGTCTTCAACCAAAAGTGAAGCTATTCCATAGTGGTATTCACTTGTCGTTTTATCTCTATAAACCTTTTTAATTTATTTTAAATATTTTTATATTATTTAAAAATTGTTTTAAAGTAAGATTAAACCTTATAAAACTGAAACCCTGATATTAGAGGCAGTTGAAGACGTCAAGACCCCTTTCTCTTTACACTCTGATGCGGATTCTGACCAATCGGATGGTCTTCCAATCTGTTCGTTTACTTTTAGGCTTCCTTCTCCTTCGCACACAAGACGCAGGAGCAACCAAAACCACCACCAAAACAGCAACAACTGCCGCTAACATCCACCCACGCCCACTGCTATTTCACTTGCAAACTGTATGCTAACCTCCGCCCACACCCACATTCCACTCCCTCTCACGCCCTGAGCAAGTTCAACATCCAACACGCCATGCAACAGAGCAGCATCGCCCGTAATTGCCACATTCCGCCATTTCCGCATTTCCGCTCTGATCCTCGCATCACCTCGCCACATAACCAACGAAAGCAAGCAAAGCCATGTCGTCGTCCCCAAATGGAAAGCGCTCTGAGACCGCCGCTGGCGCCACGTCACCCAGCAAGCGCGTCAAGCTCGTGGGCTTCAAGAACTTTGTGCGCCACAACCCCATGAGCGACAAGTTCGACGTGCAGAAGTTCCACCACGTCGAGTTCTACTGCGGCGACGCCACGAACACGTCCAAGCGCTTCCAGTGGGGACTCGGCCTCAACCTCATCGGCAAGTCTGACCAGAGCACGGGCAACCATGAGGGCGCCAGCTACGTCGTCGAGAGCGGCGAGGTCAAGATCGTCTTCACCGCGCCATACGCGCTCGAGACCGAGAAGGCGCCAGACTCCAAGTTCCCGCTGCCGGGCTTCGACATGGAGTTTGCGCACAAGTTCACGCAAAAGCACGGCATGGCGGTGCGCGCGCTCGGCATCAAGGTCGGCGACGCCGCGGAAGCCTACCACGTGTCTGTGAAGAACGGCGGTGTCGGTGTCCTCGAACCAAAGACGCTGACCGACAAGAACACGGGCAAGAGCTTGGTGTTCTCGGAAGTCAAGTTGTACGGTGACGTCGTCATCCGATGGGTCAGCGGCGACTACGACGGTCCATTCGTGCCAGGCTACGAAGCTGTGGAGAGCGGCCCTGACGTAAGTCTCCATTTCTCGACTGTTCGTTTACTTGTTGTTTTGTTCCAAATTGCTCATCACATGTGTTTTTTATCTTTTTTATACCTTGCAGCTCAGCATCGGCATCGAGCGTTTCGACCACTGCGTCGGCAACGTGCCAAAGTTGATCGAAGCCGTGGAGTACGTCATGGGCTTCACCGGTTTCCACGAGTTCTCGGAGTTCACGGCTGAAGATGTCGGGACCGTCGACTCGGGTCTCAACAGTATGGTGCTGTCCAGCAACAACGAGATGGTGCTCATCCCTGTGAACGAGCCAACTTTCGGCACCAAGCGAAAGAGTCAGATCCAGACCTACTTGGAGCAGAACGTCGGCGCCGGTCTTCAGCACATGGCCCTCAAGACCAACGACATCTTCAAGACCCTGGCGGAAATGAGAAAGAGAAGCTACCTCGGTGGCTTCGAATTCATGCCACGCCCAGAGAAGGGATACTACGAGCGCTTGCCAGCTCGCATCGGCGACAGCCTGACCCCAAAGCAGTACCAGCAGATCGAAGAGCTCGGTCTCTTAGTTGACAAGGACGACCAGGGCATCTTACTCCAGATTTTCACCAAGCCTTTGGGTGACCGCCCAACCGTGTTCTTTGAGATCATCGAGCGTGTGGGCTGCATGCTTGACATCTCCGGTCGCCTCGAGCAGGCTGCTGGCTGCGGCGGATTCGGCAAGGGCAACTTCTCCGAGCTGTTTAAGTCGATTGAAGAGTACGAGAAGACCTTGAACGTGTAAGCGCGAGTGTGCTCAGTCATCCTCGGGTGCTTCATTTTAAAATCCATGTGTATGTAACGAAAGAACAAGACAAACGAATTTCTGTGATGCGACGACCGTCTTTTTGTGGTGCCGCGCGCACACAATGTGTATCTCTATTGCATAGAGGTGTGTATGTATTTATTAGTGGTGTTCTTGCGTGAGGGGCGAGTATTGGAAGTGCGAACAATCTCCTGTTGCAAGGTTAAATGATGAGCAGTCCGGTGCGCTCATGGACTATGTACAGGACCGTGGACAGGAGGATCGCGATGCCCGCACCGATCCACATCCTGTCCTGTCGCGCCTGCCACTGCAATCATCACAGAGACACACACAATTCGTATGGTCAGTATTCAGTTGGCGCGAAAAGAGGAATTGTAGTCAATGGGACGGACGTGCCTCGAGTGCCTTGAGGCGGTTGCGCACTTGCTTGATCTCCGCCTGAACGCCTCCGAACTCTTCGTGGGAGCTGCGCAGACTCAAGCGTCCCTTGTCAAGCACATCTGTGACCGAACTCACCCGCTGAATCTCCTGTGACATCACCTGCCGTGTGCGCTTGAGCGCGGCAGTCACGTCCAACGCGGACCCTGATGTCGCACCGCTACAAGAAAGAGAACAGAATTGAAGGAATCGTTAGAAAGCCTGCTGCTAGTGGGTTGACGGATAACAGAAATGTACGACTCTACTCACTCTTTCTTGTCCCCAGCTGCAGTCGTGCGCTTGCCCATGAGCCCTGCGCGCGTCTGCTCTGACCGCTCCTTCTTCGCGCGTTGGCTGTACGCCACGATGAGCTATGCATACACAATAGAGAAGCAACGAGAACAAACAGGTTTAGATCCGTCTGACTCGACCTCGAATGACGAGGCTTCAGCTTCATACAACACGACAGAAGGACTCACTTTGCGGACGTTCACGACGTGGCGCTTGGCCTGGTCGCTGAAGAATTTGATGCTGCGCTTGGTCTCCGAGATCTCGGCCGGGTCCGTGAGCTCCGCGACGTAGTCCTCGGCGTCCTGTAGCGCCTTGTGGACCGCGCCGATCGCGTCGTTGAAGCTCTCCTCCTGCGACTCCTCTTCTTCAATCGAGAACGTGAGCTTGCTGACAGCGGCATCCTTGGCGTCCAGCTGCACAGACACAGAGCGCCACTTCTCCGTCAGCTCGCGGTCAGCGCGCTCCAACCGCTCCAGTGTCTCCATCTTGCGCCTCGTTCGTCCTTTGTGGAAGTAAACGTGTGAACGTGTGAGCGCGTGAACGCGTGCTGTGAGCTTATCTCACACAATAATAACCCCCCTCCCTCCGTCGCGCTCCTGCCTTTTTTCCACAATCCGACTTTGAACATGGACATTGCGGTGGCGGATGAGTCGCCACTCGGACGCTACTTGGCAGGCACGTGGCGCGTCTACAGACGGCGCTGCTAGTGCCATCATGATATCCACACGAATGCGCGCCTGCTGATGTATTTTTCGTCGCTATTGTGTGTGCATGTGTTGTACAGAGCTCGATGGTACAACCGGTGTGGGATCCCTCGCAGACATGCTGCACAACGAGCAGCTACAGCGGTCTACATCGTCGGTAACTGCTGATAACAAGGAGCGGGCTACTGGATCAACCACTGCAGTTGCCAGAAAACGTAGGCGCGGCGCTTCTGTCGTGCATTGGCTCCATGTTATGCGAGTACACGCAGAGCGCTTCATCGCGCATTGGCTTGTTGACAGCCTGGCGCTCCTGGATGAAGACACACTCAGGTATGATGCAAAAGTATTGGGCAATGACAATAGCATGCAATACCGTTTGATAATCTCACGCGTGTGCTTACGGCTTACAACGTATAGAGAAGAGCTCGAGGAGCTCTCGGCCTGCGAACAGCGAGTTCGGCGGTCGTGGTTCCTCAGTAGTAACAGCAGCTCTGGCGCTACATCGATAGACCTGAAAAGCCCCATGTTGTCAGTTGCTGTGGCAGTATCAGCTGCTGTTTGCGTCATGACTCACAATTCTTCAAGTGCCGCTGCATCCTGCAGTCGAGCTGCACTGTATGTTGCTGCGCTGGTCGTGGTCGGCGTGTTAGCCGCTGAGCTGGTACGTCATTTTATTTAACAGTGGCTCGTGATCTAGGTCCTCATCTGACGTACTGTGTTGGAATGCATAGGTTTACCAGCTCCTGTTGCTATTCCATTGGAGAAAAGCTCGTCAGGTGGTTGCCGCAGTCCGTGGTTACGCTGCTGTGAAAGAGGCATTTGAGGTACGTATTCTACTACCTCTGTTGATCGTGCGTATATGGCCTGTTGCGTACTCATGCACTGTTGCTCTTTCTGTGGGTCTTCATAATTATCAGACTTCGTATCAGCAGAGTCTGGACCTCGTGAAGAAAGCTGAGCTGGCATCGAGGGGGTACCGTATCGGTCCCATGCTCCCCCCTGTGGGTAGGATTGAAAAGGTCACGAGCATGAAGTGCACTCAACTGCGTCGAGGGCTCCGTCAGATCAACGACGACATGGAAAATGCGTCCATAAAGTTCAAGAAGCGTGAGCCTTTAGTGGGCCCTGTCGCTAATGCTTCTGAGGACCAGAAATGCAGAAAGAAGAGGCTGTTGCGTGGCGTGGAGCAGGATGACGTCGACAGCCAGCGAGCGCCGTCGCTACTGATCTCAGCGCTCACGAAGCGACATAAGCTGGCGAATGTGCTGCTGGATGGAACGCTGCATGCTGCGCTCTTTGATGTCGTGTCGCTCTATTGGGATCTACCTTGCGGTGAAGAGGACGACAACGAGGAAGATTCGCAGAGGAATGTGAATCGCCCGCGAGAAAGCCAGGGCGTCGCTTTCGAGTCTTTGATTTCGCAGCACCAAGAGCTCGCAACGATGCTGTCCGAGTGGAACAGAGAACTGGACCAGATGAACAACAGCAGAAGCATGAAATTTCTCCATTCGATGGATATGAAGAGCTATGATAAGACTGGAAGTGGCGACAAATCAGGTCAAGCGAGCAATCCCACAACTGCTGAGAAGACCGAAGGTGTCGAAGTCATGAGTGAGCGTCTAAAAGACCTTCGAACGACCTGTGAGACGCTCAAGCACTTGGTGTTCGCAGCTCAGCACGATGTCGCAAGTGCTGCACAGTTTTCATCTTCCCAGCAGCTTTTGCAGTCACTGGCTGATACTCGTGGGTTGATGAAGAACACGGTGCAGAGTCTGAATGACGCCTGGGGTCAGTACGAAATGGCGCTAGACGCTCTTGGTGAAGTTGAAATGCCTCACACAAGCAGCAACAGTGAAAATTTGGATGGCGAGGAGATCACAGTCGGAGACCGCGACGTGAGCGCAGCTGAGGCTCGTCAGAGAGAAAGCGATGAAGCAAGGCTTCGTGAAGACCAGGAGAGGAAGAAGTTCACGTTCGTGTTCACGGGCACTAGCACTGGCGAGAGAGATTTCGACTTGAAGGGGATCCTGAAAGAACAACAGCAGCATCAAAAGGCTCTTCCAGCCCCGACGTTTGTTCGTGAGCTTCAGGTGAGAGAGAGAGATGACGAGCTGTCGGGGGGTTCGTTTTTCAATGTTGTAATCACCAACGTGGGTGCCTTGTGTCGCTGTTTCTGTCTGTGTTTGCAGGATGTCCTCGCTCATCGTGAGACGCACGCTCAGCCCATTATCACCAAGCAGATCGACCACGACAAGCCAAGAGCAGTAGCGAAGGATGAGGCTCCGCCAGCATGTGATAATGCTGAGTCCCGATCACTCGCTTTAGATAAGCCATCACCAACAACTGGTGTCCAAATTGGTGGTGGCGGTGGTGTGCTGCAATCTGAGCTGCAGTCGCTGCTGCTCTTGCAGCGAGTCAGAGCAGTGTCAGAGGAGTTCTTCCATTGATGCGCTTGTGCGAGTTGCAAGAGTTTTGATGAGATGATCGGTAATGAACGATTCGGTATGTAATGGATTGTATCCCCATGGCCAAGAAAGATGGTGTTACCAGGAAGAGCGTGCATGTCCGAACAGTACTACGAGTGTCGGAGTTTGTGTTACATACACTTTGCGAGATGTGACTGGTGCCAGGAGCAACAACCTGCACACCCCTTTCAAACAAAAGCCTCACATTATGATCGATTAGGGCATTGTGCCCTCAGAGATTTGTGGTAAAAGTAATCTTCGCCTGAAAGAACGCTCATGCACCAAGTACGCAACCCTGTATTTCGCATCCAACCGCCTGAAGAAGCAGCGTGGTCAACTCCGGGCTTCCTCCTGCGAAGACATGATATCTGAGTTGTTGGAAGTGAAGATGCCGAATCTGAAATTGAAGACTGTGATCTCATCGATACCAACGCAGGCATTGGTATCATGATGGCGGTGCTTTGGACTCCTTATGTGTGACGTGTGTGATGTGGATACTCACTCACAGGCAACAACAACTGTTCGGTGGTTTGGGTTCACATTGCTAAAAAAATAATTTTTGGGTTTCATATGTCTTTTTATGGAGAACTCAACCGAAAATCCACTCATTTTTCTTTATCTACAACTGTTCGATATACTCTTTACTAAATCCAAACCTGTTTATAATATATACTAACAGTAAATATATTTTTAATAACTTTTATAAATGCAAGATATTCAACTTATATAAGATACGCATTACTAAACCATTACTGAATCAAAAAACGAGTTTGGGTCATTTTTGGAACCGCGGTGGTACACCCACCGTCTCAGCTCAACGTCCACTGGCTTCACTCTCTCTCACATCTGTGAAATTTCAGGCGTCCATTCCTCTGGTTGCCAGGTCATCCAACTCACTTTGCAATTACTCTCGTCACTCAGCAGCTACTCGCTCTCTCACATGCCCGGGTCTCCAAGTCCGAGTGCCGACGCACTGATCGACTTTCTGAGAGGCACCTCCTCACTCCAGGTGAACGTGGACAAACCAGCGCACCCTCCGAACTCGCGCCAGGACTACGTGCTGAGGCGCTTTGAGCTATGGGATGCGTCGGATGATGCCTCTGGCGGGGTGGAGCTCGGCGCGATCTCCCGGCTGCCGTTGACGCTCCAGGTCGCGTTCCGATGGAAAATGCTCTCGATCTTCGCGCTCCAGCTGCTCTTTGTCTGGGTTCTAGTCGGTGCGTGTGCATACGTCCCGCAGGTTAATGGCGTCGTGCACAAGCAGTTCCAAGGACAAATCGAGTACCTCATCGGCGCAGCAGTGGGCGTAGTTGCGCTACTTGTGGCGCTCTACCTGATCCGCTCGATCTTCCCGCTCAACTGGCTGGTGCTGATCATCTTTAGCATCGCCCAGGCGCTGCTCTTTGCGATCCTGGGTATCAAATTCGACACAAACCTGGGTTTCTTCAACTGCTGCGCGTCGTTCAGCTGCATCATCATCATGATCCTGCTCTCTGGGGCGCGACGGCGCAAGAATGGTGAGGAACCCAAGCTGCTCTCGCCCATCGCCGCGGGCTTTATCGCATATGTGATCGTGGCACTGGCCTCCTGCGGACTATTCATCAAGTACGGTCGGGAATTCATCACCTCCGAAGGTTTTAGTGCCTCGCTCGGCTTCCAGTTCGTGCTCATCATGTGGTTCGCGATCGACGCGTCGTCCATGTACCGCGTAATGTCCCCCGACGAGTACATGCACGGCGTGATCTACTTCTACACGGACATGATCCTGCTCGTGGTGATGTGCGCTGTCGCCGTGGGGATCGGCGCGCTCGTTATGTTGTACTGCAGTGGCGACGGGTGCTCTGGTGACTGCCCGAGCTGCGACGGCGGGTGCTGCACCGACGTAGATTGCTCGAATGCCTGTAGCTGCTCGTGCTCCGGACAGACCCGCTTGGAAAGCGCGACTGACAGCGATTGCACCTGGGGGGGCTGTTTCTACTGGTGCTGTGGTCCTTGGATGGAGCTCTGTTGTGATCTCATGGCGTGTAACTGGAATGGATGCAACGACTGCTGTCGAAGCAATGGCAAGAACCAAAAGCGTCAGCAACAGCAGTCGCTGAATGACAACCCAGTCGAGTACCCCGCTGGCTCAGGGCTGTACATCCCGCCATATGAAGAGCTCCAGAAGAAGAGCGTTACTGATGAGAATGTCACGGACCTGGAGATGCAGCGTGTATAATTTTAAATTAAAGTAGACCCGGCTTTGCTTTGATGGGGAGGCTCTATACGTGACTTGCTCCATTACAGATAGGTACAAGTACCGAGCATAAAAACACCCTACATCAGCTTCACGGGGCGTAGATATTGCTGGATGATGGCACTCCAACTTCCCTATGATACTGTGTGTGCAAGTTGCACCGTGGAGACCAAGAGCTCCAAATTTCAATAGATTATGCCTCCGACTCTCAGACTAGCGCGCGTAAATGAATCCTAGGCTTTCATGTCGGCTGTGGGTTATACAACCGAGTAATTGCCCTTGTTGTTTGCTCATACAGTGTTTCGCGTGATGTCTTCACATCTGCGCACGTGAGACGCACTCTCAGTCCATTCTCACATCGCAATCAACCACGACAAGCCTGGTAACCCTTGGTGCTGAGTCTTGATCGTCCATGCCACCTGATGCTAGTGGTACTAATGGGCGGAGGTTTACAATTTGGACAACTGCAATTTACTGCACCATGTTCGAGCAGCATCGGAATTTCTTTGAGTGCTACGTTTGTGAAACTTGAAAGAGCTTTGAGTGAATGGTCGATCACTTATGAGGAGGGGGCTACTGATCGATCATTCATTCAAAGATCTTTCAAGCTTTAATGAGCGAACGAACACCTGATCTATGGTGACCACGGAGCCTCAAGATGTGGGAGAAGAAGACGATCTCACTCCTGGATCATGCATTATTAGCACCAAATGTATCCAGCTTGTGGATACATTCACTGAATGAAAACGCTTTCAAGATCTGTTTCAGTTGTCTGAAAGAGTGCAAAAAATGACTGACAGCTCAAATTATCCCCATTCGATATTTTCATACAACACTAAATTTTATTTTCGATTAGATTGTTGCATCGAACATCTAATTTACTTTATAGCCTATTGGCTCAATATTTGCAAGCCATTACAGTTCTAGATATTTCACTTCATTTTTGTAAGAAAATTATAGAATTCTAATTCGAATCAGCCCTTTTGGAGTGTGGTCTACATCACTGCAAGCCACCTCTCATTCTCGTTCGCCAACACCAGTGCCCGCAAAGCAAAATCTGGTTCAACCCGCGCGTCAAAGAAGAAAAAGAAAGGCAACGCGCGGAAGAGAGGAGAAGCAGGAAGGAGAAAGTGTCCGCCTCACTCGCTCGCTCTCTGTAGTGTGTGAATATCTGCCAGTGCGTGTGCGCAACTGTGTAAACAAGAGAGAGAGAGAGTGAGAGAGAGTACAAGCAACGCGCGCACGCGTGACGCCATGGTGCCCATGTTCCTGCAGCGGTACGTGCACGTAGTGCTGGACGCGGTGCTGGGCAACTACGTGAAGAACATCGACCCGGACGCGCTCAAGATCAGCGTCTGGAACGGCAAGATCGAGGTGGATGCCGTCGAGCTAAAGCCGGACGCGTTCCCGCTCCCAAAGGAGTTCCAGCTCGTGAAGGGTACGCTGCACCAGCTGCGCATCGACATGCCCTGGACGAACCTCGCGAACCAGCCGATCCGCGTCGACATTGAAGACATGAGTCTGTTGCTGCAGGTGCGCGACACAAAAACCGATGCACAGCAGCCTGGCTCGGAGACAGGCTTGGGCGACGAATCGGTCGACGAAGCCGAATTGTCGAAGAAGAAAGTGGAGAAGCTCCGTCGCAAGCGTGCGACAATGGACGCGATCGAGAAAGCCACCGAGTTCAACGAGCGCAATGTGCAGCTGATCCAAGGTCAGAGCTGGACGCACAGCTTCTTTTTCAAGCTACTCGTGAAAGTGCTCGACAACGTCCAGTTGTCAGTGCAGCACCTGCACTTGCGCCTTGAAGACAGCGTATCAGATCCAAAACAGCCGTACGCGGTGGGTATGACCCTCGAGTCACTGATCATCAAGTCCGCGGACGAAGGGTGGAACTACACGATGGTCGTGCGCGGCGGCAACAAGAGCGACGCTCAGGCGAACGACGTGAGCGCCACGATTCTGCGTAAAAAAATGGACATCAACAAGTTTGGGATCTACTGGTCGCTGCCGCTCGCACCAGTGCCGCGGGCGGTGCTGGATGACGGATTTGCGTTCGCAAAGCTCATGCAGATGAACTTTTGGTCACCGGACGCGCCTGCGATGGTATCGAAGACGAACTTCCCGCCGCTTTTCCAGCCGCAGGACTACATTATCCACCCGCTGACAGTGTCAATGAAGCTCACGATCAACGACGGGAACGCAAAGCTGCCGCTCACTCATCAAGAGCTAAGTGAGCGCGTGCTCTCGCGACTTGGTACACCATGGATGGTCGAGACAATCAACGCAATCGGTGACGAATCCTGGCAGGAGTTCCTGGATTCCATGCCCAAGCTCGCGGGCGACCGCAAGTACACCCTGGGCTTTGTATTCACAGAGGCGTGGTCTGTCGCGCGCGACATGTCGGAAGAGGAAGACGTGATTCCGTCCGTGGATCAGTTCAAAGTCGCACTCTCGAGCTGTCTGCAGTGGTCATCGCAGGAAGTCGACCGGCTGGAGCAGTGCATTGTCAAATATCGCGATGCTGTCGTGCACGTCATGGAGGAGAAGAGCACATACATTGACGCGAACGCGGCGGTTGACCAGGTGCGCATCTCGATCACGCGCAAGCAGTACTTGAGTGCCCTGTCGATGGTATCGTTTTTGACGGTCAAGCGACGCCAGGCGCGGTACCTCAGTATTCGTCCAAAAAGGGTTCGTGTTAAGGAGAACCCGGCGCTCTGGTGGAAATACGCGATTAAAGCAGTGCTTATTGATGTGAGAGAGCGACTCGCACGAGTGGACTGGGAAGCTTTGAAAAAACAGAAGGAGCAGCGCAGGAGGTATATTGAACTGTACCTGATGCTTGCTCACGGTGGGACCCACGCCGCGTCGTTGATATCAGCTGATGTCCAGAAACTCACGAAAGAAGCCGCGATCGCAGAGATGGATAATCTCGAGTTCGCGATCGATACCAAGGATATTCTGCGACTTCGGCGTGCTGCAAGGCAAGAGATCGAGCAGAAGGAGGTCGAGAAGAAACAGCAAACCAAGATTGAACAGCGACGAAAGCAGCACAACGCAGATAATGAGAAACTCGCCCAGGGGACGCCGGCAGCAGCTGCAGCAGCAACTCAGCCGCCTCCAGCGAGCTCGAGTCTCTGGTCGTATACGTCCTGGTTGACGGGAGCAGGAGCAGCAAGCGCACAATCTGGTGCGAATTTCAGTAGCGAGTCGGCATTGGAAGAGGTTCACTGGAGTGAACAAGATACAAAAGATCTTTACGATGCGATCAACTTCCATCCAGAGGAGAGCATTGATAAAGCAGGCACATCATCGAAAAAGAAGAAATCTGACGCGCTTCCTGAGAAGAACAACGACAGCAAGAAGGTCCAGAGTCAGGATCAGCAACATATTTGGTATCGCTTCCAGCTAGGCTTGACGAAAGCGAGCTTTGGATTGTACCGAGATGACGATGTTGTGCAAGCGCCGCGCTCTAGTTCTTCTAACTTTGCTTCTCTCTCAGATGAGAATGTTAGCAGTGAGTGGTCTCCAAGACCCGTGTCAAGATGCTTGCTCTTGGCTTCGTTGGACGAGGTTGAGATCCAGTTTCTCGTGCGTCCGTCGTCTCTCGAGATGGGATTTCAAGTTCGCGATGCGTTTTTCTGTCAGGATCCTCAGCTCGCAGTCGGTGGGAGTCTGTCGCCACGTGTATCAGTGCGAGCGCACCGGGATTTCTTCCTTCAGCGGATGGACATGGACGAGGTGCTGCGGTACCATCCGGTCGGAGCTCGAGAGAAAATCAGCAGCGTGCGTCTGCGCGATTGCGAGAAGGAGCTGCCGCTAATGAAACTCAGTATCGAGTCTCGAAGCGAGATAGACGAACAAGAGCGGGATCAAGAAACGAATGTAGTAGTCGTGACGTCAAGTGGATCACCGAAAATCTCTCGCTTTCTGTTGATTTCGCTCGTGACGCAACCGATCAAGTGCAACGTGAACCTGATGTATCTCCTCGATGTGTCGGCGTTTTTCACCCGCCCGCTGAATGTCGACCTCTCCGGCTTGGAGCAGAGCGCGTGGAAGAGAGCGCAGACGCTGCAGCGATACAGCAGTGCTCAGTTGCGCGAAGCACTCGCTCGACGCACCCGCGTTGAAATGCAGCTTGACGTCATTTCGCCGCTGATCAACATCGTCGAAGTGCATTCTGAGTCCGTTTCAGAGAAGAATCAAGTGAGCTTGCTGGTATTCTTGGGGCACTTGCGTGCGAGCACGATTCATCCGACGAAAGACCCGATGCCGCCTAGTCCACTCAAGATTGATGTTGGGGTAGATGCTGAGGCAGCGGTGCAGCGTCAGTTCCTCATGAGTCCAGTGGGGCAGAATCTGTACGATATCATCGAGTTCAGCATTTCAGGCATCGAGGTCCAAATCTTTGATGCTGATAGGAGTGGCAATGATGCGCAGTTCTGGTTCATCGGCGGTGATCAAATTGGAGAACGGTCATCATGGAACTACCTGTTGGAGAAGACGTCGCTCTCATTCAGTTTCCACATGAGCGTAGCTCCGGACGATCCAACGATCCCGCTTCTGAAGCTATTTGGTGGAGTCGACAGTGTGCACCTCAATCTGTCTGCTTCAAACTTTCGGTCGTTGCTGAGCTTACTTCATTCCTTTGGAGAGAACTTGACAACGTACTCCAAGCGAAAGATCGCTACGGTTGGTGCCAGTCCCGACACTGCGGAGAACGAAAGAGTGAGACGTCATTCGCACGTCGGTACTTCCGGCTCGGATCCGACGACAAGCATGAACTCGTTCGCGACAGCTCGTGAGATCCCGATCCGACTGGTCAAGTCGTCGTCGTATTTCACGTCAGCTCCGATGATGCGCCAACCACCAGACAACTTCTACGGGATGAAGGGCAAAGAGAGTGTTTCCGACACGAACTTGTACACTTCGTTTGCGAAAGCGCTGGATCAGGAAAGAGAACGCGCGCGACGCAAAGAGATCGAGGACAAAGACTTGCTCAAGTTGTGGAAGCGTGTGATTTGCCAGCTGCAGTTCGGCGTCGGCGAGGTTGTCCTCAAGCTTCAAATTCGTGACCAAGCTAGCAGCTCGGAGAAGCTTGTTGTTGTTCGCGCTGTGGACATCAGTACGCGCCTAAAGATGCGCACTTTTGACAGGAGACTGGAGTTCGCGCTCGGTACGTTTGCTGTTGAAGACATCCTCCGCAGTAGCTCACCGCTTCGTGCTTCTGGTGTGGTTGAGCGAAAGCGTTACCTGATGACTTCGGGCAGTTCAGATGTGAACCCAGATACTGGCTATACTGAGCAAACGCACTTGCATTCGGATCAGCCGCCAAAGTCCGCGGAGCAATTGATTCGCGTCGCGATCACTAGCATTGCCTCGGATGCCGAACTACCGAAAGACAAGCTGCTGTGGAGATACATCACTTACGACCCCATGCTCATCTCCTCGAGTGACAACTCGATTTGGCAGGAGCCGCTCTTGACGAAGCTCTCGGTGGATGCGAGTCTGCGCACGCTGACGATCAATCTGTACCAGGACACAGTCGCTGAGATGTTTGTGTTTTTCTTCCAGCGTGACGAAGTCACTCCACCTCCAGTTGATGTTTTCGAACAACAGGAAGAGCCAGACGAGTTTTCGCATCCAAGCGCCAATTACGTGACTGCACCTCTGTTTGACGCAGACGAGTACATGATTTCCCCAGTTGGTGAGGACACAAACGGAGGCACGTTGACTCGCAAGTTTGGTGCGTGGGTCGCGTCGTCATTCATGGAAAGTCTCCCTGGTAGCAGTCCCGAGCGAAACCCTGTGAAAAGTGCCCAGCAATCTCCGACAGCACCAGAAGAAGCAGAGCAAGAGCTGGACGGATCTCCAGCAAGCATCCAGCTGCGGCTTCACGTCGATGGTCTATCATTATTCTTGCACTTAGAAGACACCCAAAGACAAGAAGGCGTGCCATCTGCGTTCATGAGCTTGACAACCGAGAAATTCTGTTGCTGTGTGCACAAGTATCCGCTGTACTTGGGTATGTTTTCGTACTTGACATCGCTCAAGATCTGTGACGTGTCGCTGTCAGAGAAGCAGTTCCGCGAGATCATCTCGCACGCTCCAAGTGACCCGATCGCGAATTCAAGTGGATCACCAGATGGATTTTTGTCCTCGGAACGTAGAGGTGTTGAGCCAGGACACATCCCGACACTTGAAGAAACGCTGCGGACCTTGGACATTGTCCCAGCTGTGTTCTCATGCGCAGCGCAGTTTTACGGTGCGAACCAGATTCAGGAAGCTTGGCATCCAGGGTACTCGAACCGATTCTCAGTGCGCTTGAAATCTCCGCGTATTCGCTTTTTGTACAGTTTTGTGGACGATCTGCGTCGCTATTTCTTCGAAGGAGAGCTGCTCAAGACGATCTTCGCAGTGCTCTTTCGCGAACGCGTGGATATGTTTTGGGAGGGCGATTTCCAAGGCGCAAATCTGAGCGGAGGTTTTCCAGCATCGTTGCACGGAGAAAGCCCAGCGAAAGAGAATCGCTTCCTCGGCTCTGACGTCGTGTCCATGTTTCCGTTGCTGGACATTCAGCTGACTGATGCAGTGCTGGAGATGCCGCCGCATCGCATGTCCTCAGAAGCGCTCGTGGTTCGATTTGACAATTACCGGATGAGCAACGAGCACGTGCTAGACTCGGTGCGAGAAATGGAAAACCGGATCGTGGCGAAGGTGCTGTTGAATTCGTCGCTGACGCAACTGAAGCTGAACTTGTCGACGTTACGGATTGTCTCGGTGATTCTCATGGACCCGACTGAAGATGAGCAGCGGAAGCTTAACGGTGGTTTCGTGACGCAAAGCCTACTCGGCTCAACGGACGTCAATCTGTCGGTTGACTTTCGCACACGAACAGCTATCAAAATCAATGTGAGGATGTCGCCAGTTCGTCTCGTGTGCAACCAGAATCAGTACGCATTCGTGCTTCGTGTGCCTTTTCAGAACTTTCGCGAAAGCAGTCGCTATTATTTCAAAGCGCCGAACAGCAAAGCGAGTTTTTCGAGTCAAAAGGGAAGACCAATAGTGACCAAGCGGTCAGGTAGCGTCATCGCTGGAGGATCGGATGCACAAGCGCAGAGCGTTATTTATGAAGAAGAGAGCTGCTACTCGGATATGGATGAAGATGACGAGCGCCATGTACTCGTGAGCGTCAACATCCCAGAGATTTCGATGGAGCTGCTCCAGGGTCAGGATGGGTACCATCCGTCTGTGAGTGGCGACTTCTACATGGCGGAGAAGGACAAAACCAACCAAGGATCGATTTGCGTGCTCGATGTCACCGCGTACCATGGACGAGTAGACTACTGTCTCACGACTGGTCAGCTCGTGCTCGATGCAGACATTGAAGGCATCCACATCCGGGATTCGCGCATCAATTCCAAGATTTCAGTTCCGTATCGCGATGTTGTGGTATTTGAGCGCGGGACAGATGGGAGATCCAAGTCGGTCTCGCTGCATTTCGTTCGAGCGACAGAGATCGTGGATATCGGTAGCATCCGTATGGACTCTACTTTTCTATCATCGTCGCACACGAACCACACGTCTCCCGAGAAACAAAAGTACGGAACCTCTGCGTCGCCAAAGTCGTCCAATGACGTCTTTAAAAAGATGCGCACTCGGAGTCCAGTGCGAACGCTGTCGTCGAGGTCACTGTTCAAGTTTGCTAGCCCTGCAAAGTCGAGTCGAAGGCACAAGGAATCGATGAACTCGGTTTCGTCGCATAAATCGCGCTCTTCCACCGCCCCTAACAGCGGTCGCAGTGGCGACGACGTGATGGCGCACTCGTATGGTCAAGCGAGCGCTGCGAGTTCTTCTGGAGGTCAGATTGGCAAGGAAACGCGAATGGATCTGATCTTGGATGTTATTGGGTTCCGGGTGATCCCATCCAACATTTACTGCAACGTGCTGCGCTTTCTCGAGGCTCCTTCTCAAAGCTGGGGTCATGGTGAGAGCGGAGATTCGCACGTACCTTCATCCTCAAGAACGAGCGCCGTTGACGAGACTATATCCGCAAATACGGGTTTCGATGGACATGATAACGGAGAAACGGGCGAGTCAGAGCTGAGCGAGCAGTCCGAATTGCTATACAGGAAGATCGGGTTGCAACTGAATCTTGGACCTTCGGCGCTGCTTCTTGTTGAAGATCCAACAAAAGATAGGTCTCGCGCGCTGATGCTGTCGTGGGAAGCGACTATCTCGCTCGAGTTCCTCCAACAGCTCGGTGATCAAGCTGTGCAGACCACGAAGAGCAAACAGAGCCACAACCAGCTTCAGTTGCGCACAAACATCAACAATATTCATGCGACATCGCGGATATCAGACGATAGCATCTGGGCTGCGTCGAACATCTTCAATGCAGCCACAGCAGATTGCCTGAAGCCTATCGACCTGGAGCTGGTACTGCACATCGATCTTGTGAACAAATTTCTCCGCTTTCGCACAAAGTTTGACCGTGTGATGGAGCTGCGATTTGGGTACTTGGATTTCTGTACCGCTGTTGCGGCACTCGAAAATATCTTGCGAAGTCCGTGGGAAGCTGCAGAGAATGCCGAGCTGAAAGCAAGAAAAAGGACGTCGTCGGGATCGTCATCGTCTTTGATGTCGCTTGGAAATGGAGAGAGTGAGCCAGATGATTTCGGCGAGCAGCGAAGCACGTCAGCGTCGTCTCTTCGCGGCAGCAGTTTCTCCCTGCGCAACCAGTCCAGCACTTCCTCTCTTTTGTCAAAATCACAGGGTGACCACAAAGGAAGTCCGGCGTTGTATGGAAGAACACTGATCCACTTGGTGTCCACCAGCGTTCGAGGTCGTCTCCAGTCACGTCCTGTTGTGGGACTATACAACTCGCCGTGGCGCAAGCGCTACCTCGTGCTCCCCTATACCTCTCAGGAGCGCAACATGGTCGAAGCTGTTGCATTCCGGATCATTCCAGCGCCAGGAAGTCGACGTGTGATCGGCGACCAAGTCTACTATGGCGATCGCATAGTGTTAGAAGCAGTCACCGCGTCAACGGATACTGCTAGCTCAAGCAAAGACCCGAAAGAAGCGTCTCCTTCGAAAACACCGATCCATTCATCCTCATTTTCGTCCTCGGCGTCGCTGCTGATTAGCAAGTACGATCAGCTTGGAGCAAATGGGTACTTGGGTCCTGATGGTAGCGCTGGCGCTTTTGAGACGACTATCTGGAAGCATGGGAGCTCAATGTTCAACTCTGACCGGAGCGTGATTTACGACAAGGAGATGGTTGTTCTAGAGGAAATCACACTCTATCGCGCGTTCAACAAAACAAAGAGCAGTGCATCGAGGAAGCAAATGAGCTCGTCGAAGAGCAAAGTGGATAGTGAGAACGCAGCAAGCGCAACTGGAGGTGAAGGCGGCGGGTATCTGATGTTCAACGGTGTGGGCGATGCGCCAGTTCCATTCGCATTGTCGATTGTGTCAAGTGAATCGTGGGGCGAAGCAACAGAAGAAGAAGAAATCCATGAAGCCACAACGGAAACTGCTGCAGAGAGGCACCCAAGTAGCGACACCTCAAATGGTGCAGAGTCAGCGAAGAAGCAATCAACGACAGCTCAGATGTCGATTCTGCAGAATTTGAAGATCCTCGAGTTCACGCTGCCAGGAGTGAACGCAACGATCGTAAACGATTTCCACAACATGTTGCTTCCGCTGCTGCACTTCCGTGTCGGGATGCTTCATGCTGATGTTCGTGGTCGATTTGAAGACAAGTTTACTGCGCTGGCGAGTCTGCGTTTTGGCATCCAGGCGTATAACTCGCAACTTGCTGTGTGGGAGCCAGTTGTTGAAGACTTTGATGTGAACATGGCGTACCACGGCAGAGGCGGTGTGTTGTGCGACTTCTGCATGTCGGAGCGACAAGAAGTTTCTCCTTCCGGGACAGTATTACGTTGCGACGGGATCCCGAAGTGTTTGTTTCGATCGTCTCGTACTGAAGTGTTTGCTGAAGCGGCAGGACACTCGTGGGAGTCCAAGCACTTTATCTATCGCGAACTGCTCAGCCAGACCGACGACCACACTGCGAAGCAGTCGAACACATTCTTGCTAGTCATCAAGAAGGATTTCAATGTGAACGTCTCGAGAAATGTGATCAACGTGCTGTTCCACTTTATGGCGCTGATCTCGAAGGCTGCAACAACAGATGAAGTGCTTCAGGCTCGACTTGGACCGTTTATCTACGTCGACAACCAGTCTGGTATTCCATTCTTGGTAGCGACGCATTCGTCGTCATCGGTGATTGCACCGCCACCTTCAGGGGGCGAGAACCCGTACATCGCGTCTGAAAGTGGCTCGTTTGACGTGCCGACCGCAGTACCTTCATTTGGCGGCGAAGTGAATGAGAGCGTGACTCACGCGGAAACGACCGCTTTTCAAACCCGTGCGTGGAGTCGCCGACGTCTATCAACGATGCTCAACGATATCTCTTCATCTCGAACCAAGTGGCTGAAGGTAAAGAGCGGTGAACGGATAGCGACGGATATTGTCGCGCACGAAACGCCAGCCGGCTCGGTGACATCGCCATTGCGGAGGTTGCTGTGGCTGAAACCACAGTCGGAATCTCGATCCCCATCGTCCGGGAAAGCAATCCCAGTCCCAATTGGCTACTCGAATCGCTCGTATCTCTACCTCGAAAGCAATAACGGATCTCATGACGTTTGGCACGGCGAGAGCGTCATCTGCGAGACCGTGGCAGAGCAGGGCACGCTCGTTCTGCGTCTTCGCGGAAAAGTGCAGCTGACGAACTACTTAGATGTCCCGATCCAGGTCATGTACAATGAAGAGCGGACAGAGATTATTGCTCCAGGCGGTCAGGCGGCGCATTACATCCCTATCCAGTTTCTAGAGAAAGGTACGATCTCGTTCTGTCCGCTTCTCGGTAACGGGAAGCTCCAACAATCGTCGCCGCTATCGATCGGATCCCTGCTCAAGTCGAACCCAGCCAAGCCAAAGAAACGAAGCCATCACCAGCAGATCGGGTCGCTGGAACTGCGAAAGGCGCTTACTTTTTACTGGGATGCCCATCCGGATGTGAAAAGCTCCCGTTTCGTGACACCAGGATCAGAAGAAGCAATGGATTTTACAGGTATTCCGCTGCCTCCATTCCAGCTCATTTTGACTGCAACGAGGAAGTCTGAACGCCACGAAACGATGATCTCTCTGCGCGCTCCTATCGAACTGGAGAACCTGATTCCGTACGAGATTTCCTTCCGCACAGCATGCCTGGTAAGTTGAGTGTCTGGTGTGGTTGTACTGGTAACGACGTTGCGTGTATTACGTGTTGAGAAATGATGCTAACTTTATCGTGATATTTGTTTCTGTAGAAATCGGAGGAAGACATTGGGTGGGTTGAGAAAAACCCAGCATCGTTCCCTGGTTGTCACGGCAACATCGCGTCTGGAAGCTCTGCTCTTATTTCTGAGTTGGAATTGCTCGTCGACGGGTTTGACAACAATGAGTTGACGGAAGTGCCATCCGTGGTTGCGCTCAGTCTTGCGATCCCAGAGATTAATCTTGCAGCTTACTCCGCGTGGTCCTCCCAACGCTTCGTGTACGGATGCAATTCATTCTGCGAGAGGCTGGAGTTGTCCATGAGTGGCGGCGATGAATCAAGAGGTCTCCTCACGAATAAGCTGACCATTTGCGTGGAAGTGGTGCAGCTGGAGAAGCTACGCACAAAGGCGCTGAATGTGTTGAGTCCGGTTATTTGCCGTGTCTTCACGGAGTACTGGCTCATCGATCGCACTTCACTGTCGCTCTCGTTCTACACTGCAGATGGCTACCGCATTCCTTCGAACCACAACTTATTCATGACGGGAGCAACTCCAAGCCCAGAGGATACCCATAAAGTGTCGCTCTCTGTGTTCTCCAGCGAAAGCAAGCAGCATGTGTCAAAAATGAAGGTCGGCATCAAAAGCAGTGGCAGCGAAGCTGAGGTTCGCTCCGACGCTTTCGACATCAGCGCTGTAGGCGTGCGAGGACAGATTCTGGTTCCAACGCACCGTCGCGGCGAGTCGTGCAACCTACTGTCAACGATCTTGGAGCTTCCGTCCGGAGCATCAAAAGCGACGTCGTTTAAGCAGTTTGAGTTTGGAGTCACGATTGAGCAAGGTCCCAGCAAGTTCTCACGGTCGAAGGTGGTGACGCTCGTGTCTCGGTACTATTTCGTGAACACGTCGCACCGATTCGATATCCACATTCGTCAAGAGCGGAACCCTTCAGAGGATGCGATCTTAGTGCTGAAGCCAAAAGAAAGCAAAATCTTCCACTGGAGTGACTCGAGATTGCCATCTCGCGTCCAAATTCGGTTTGTTCAGCCAGGTACTCCACCAGCGAGCTCGAACCTCGGTGCTCTGTCGCAATGGAGTTCTCCGTTTGAGCTATCATCGGTCGGTAACTTTGTGCTGAAACTTAAGAAGAACCTGCAGTCAGCTCCAGCGTATTTGAAGAACTGTTACGAAGCAATCGCCGTGCCCGAGATGAAGGAAGAGATGGACGATTACATGGATGGTGACGGATACTGGAACTACGATTTTATCGAAGCAGAGCACATGATCGCAGGAGGGATGCAGCTCCATGTCGCTGTTGAGCTGCACGACCCCTCGTTTTTTGTATATCTGGAAGAAGGTGCGTACGATTCACTGACGCACATGGGGCAGAATCCCACATTGATTGACGAGAATCGTTTCCAGAACAAGGAAAAAGAAGGTTTCGTTCCGTACAAGATCAAGAACGAGTGCAGCGACTACGAGCTTGTGATTTGGCAGAAGATGGTCACGAAGGATGACCGCGGCAACGTGCTAATCGGCTACGAAGGCGGAGAGCAAGTGCTGCCGTTCCACACAATCGACTATGTCCCGTACACGTTCTCTGCGGTTCCAACGGTGTTTGTTCAAGTCCAGAAAGTCTCTGGTCTTAAACGCAAACACAAGAAAGGAGCATCGAGAAACAAACTCACGGCGAGCAATGGTCAGCCATCTTCTACTCAAGTTCCTGGGTCAGGCAACGACCTCCAAACTGTAGTGATTGCCAATTTTGAAGCGCAGCTGAACAAGCTGCATCGTCTCCCAACACTGGAGCTCGAAGACGATGGCAAAGTGAGGAAACGACTGTGGGTCGAAGTGCTTCTGGACCAGGCGACCAAAACACTTCAGGTCACAGACATGCTACCTGGAGTCTCGGGAGAACACAAGAGACGTCGCCGTTCGAGTTTGCTGCGTAGTTGGAAGCGCTACAGTTCTTCAATCCTCTCGATTTCCCACTCCATAGCGAGTCGAATGCCGAAGCAGGAGCACTCGACGCCCAAGAATCTTGCGCTTGCCAAGAAGAAGCAAGTTCGCTTCGCTGAGGAGAATCTTGAGGAAGAGGAAGTGAAAGAAGAGAAATCTGAAGAACACGCGCCTTCGGAAACAGAGGAGTCGAAATCAGACGGCGCGAGCGATCTCACGTCACCGTCGCCTGATCTTGCAAGTGTTGCAAAGCCACCACCAGCACGCTTTGTCGTTTGTGTCAAGATTGTCGATGTCCTGTACCTGGAGGAGCTCTTCAAGAGGCGAGGGAAAACAGACTTTGGGTCGTGCCAGCCATTCCTGTACTTCAATCTGAAATGCAATGCGAGTGCGGGAGCTCGAAGCAAGCTAGTACCACAGCGAGCTGCTGTGTTTCCGCGATGGGTGCCGTCGCAGGAGACTTCTTCCTTGCTGAGTCTCGTTATCAATGATGAAAATGATTCTGGAGAAGCTCCAAATGCTGTCATGAATATCCAGGTGCGAGAGTCCGACAAGCTGCTGTTTGGGTCATCTCTCATCGCAACCGCTGAGATTCCACTGCAGGAGTATTTGAACGTGGTCAAGCTATCACAAGAAATGGGAGGAACCTCAGTGCTCCCAGAAGTACAAGAGTATCTCATTCCAATCGATATCCCAATGGAGGTTGGTGGAGTGCCGTTTGAGGAAGGCAATCGCGCAATGATCAAGTTCCAGCTCAGCTGTCAATTCATCCCATCTACAGCCAAGACTGAGTCGACGCTTGAAGGATTGAGAAGTGCGCTGGCGGATTTCTCAATGAAGAAAGAATTGGAGTATCTGATCAGCTCTAAGTTTCGACTCAAAATTCTGCTCGAAGGCGAATCTGTGGATGTCACAACGGGTCGTGATAGTGTGTTCTCGAATCGCGACAGAGCAAATGGCGGAACCTCTGCTACTACCACCGACAAGCCTGGTGCTCCTCCTCCAGCGTCAAATCTGACTTCTGCAGGTTTGACCGCGAGATCGGTCGAAGAGCACTCGCGCCGCAGTACGAGTCATCGAGACTCGACGCTGTCTGTGACGACCGATGATACGACAAGCGACTTTGGATCTGAAGATATCAATGATGAGAAACGGTTGACAGCGGTGCTTGTTGGCGTCTCGAATCTGCAAATCCCGCCGAACTTGCTACGTGACAACGTGTCTAAGCGCCACGCAAACGACGATACAGAACCAAAAGTGTACTGTACCATTACGTACAAGGAATCAACTCGATCAGCTGCATCTTCTATCGCAAAGACGTCTCAGTTCTCTACAACTGGCGACGATGGAGATGCATCAGCAACGAAGACGACGACCCGCTTAGAACAAGTTCGGACCCACGAGTTCCCAAAAGGTCAGCCTTTGGGCTTGGATCTCGTGTACCGAAGTGGTCACGTGCTGGTGCAAGGAGTTGCCTGTGACGGACCGTGCGGTGGGCTGATGTTTGAAGGGAAAGTGCGCATTGGCGACACGATCGTGGCTGTGAACGGCAAACCGATCGTGAACCTGCACCGAGAGGCATCTTTTGGCGTGATTGAGAAGGCGCTCCAGCCGGATGGAAGTCTGGACAGTACTGGGAAGAACACGTTGTCGCTGTCTTTCCTATACCAACCAGTGGTGAAGCGCTCTCGAACTAGTCCTAGTTCAGGGCGGAAAAAATCGAATCCGAGTACGCTTGGGGAATCGCCACCAAAGGCGTTTGATGCAGAGTGGAATCGACGAGTTGAGTTCACTGAAGTGGTCAAGAGCGACTCTGGCGCGAATATCAACCCTGACGATGACCGAGTTCTCGTTCGTGTGTACTTGCGTAACGGCACGGCTGATCACGGGCTTTCGACCGCTCAGGAGCCGAGTGTCGTTCCATTCCTCTATTTCTTTGGCGACGACAAGATGATGGACCACTTGGACCACAGCAAGCAGGACTCTCGTTTTGACGTGCTTCTTGCTGAGTGCTGGGTCCCACTCCCTCCGAGCACCCCCGAGTCGTTCCAGGCTGCAGCGATAGACCCCACAGGGTCCGGTGAGATTCCTTTTTACGAGCGAATCTGTGCACTGTATTCCCCACAGGCACCATCGGAACATGAATCGAGTGTGATTGAAATGGTTGGGCAGTTGCGCCTCGCACTCAAGTGGGATCTCATCAACCCGAACAGCGCGAATCAGAACGCCGATGAGCTGAAGTTCTACGTGCAGCTTGAAGTCGCTCGCGTGTGCTTGTCGATCGTGGACGACGCGTCCAGGTCTGCTGTGATCTCGGGAGTCGCTCAACAGCCGCGAGAGGTTCTCTGTATTTCGCTGTCGGATCAGAATGCGTCAGCTGGTATCCAGATGAGCTATGGGCTCACATCAGGAGGCAAGCATGTCGTGAACGCTCGCGTCGGTCATTTCCAGATCGATAACCAGCTGCTGGACACGAACTATCCCGTGATGCTTACGCCAATTCGTCTCGTCGACTACCAGCAGCTGCATCGTGGCTTTGATGGCACGAAGGACAAGGACGGGTCTGCTGTCGACGCTGGACCGATGCTCTTGCCAACGTTCCAGCTTATGAGCGTGTTCAGTCGAAAACCGAATCTGATGCAGTTTGAGTACATCTTTGGACAACTCCAGGAACTCGAGATCAAATTGGAAGACTCGCTTTTGGTTGCGTTAGCTCAAGCGTTTAGTGGCGTCAAGTGGCCAGCGAACAGCAGTGACAACTCAGATCGACACGAGAAACACGAGAACTCGTTCAGCCAAGCGATATCTTCGAATCTCGCGTTGCACTTGCTGGAGAAAGATTGGTCCTCGCGAATGGCGATCCTGTCGACAAACACCTCGGCAGCGTTAGGTGGTGGTGGTGGCAGTGGTGCCAACATGAAAGTGCTGCTCAGATGGCTGCTGCTGTGTCCTGTGAAGGTGAACGTGACGTTCACGAGCACAGCTGACCGCTCTCTGCTGCTCTCTTTGGTAAGTATCGTATGTATGACTTGCTTTGAAGTGCGTCTTGTACTGACTAACAATTGTCTCTTGTTTGATGTGCCCAGCTGTCCCCGGATCTCTACTCGGTGCTCAGCACTCTGATCAGCGCTGCGGCGGCCCTCGTATCGAATCTTGACAAGGCGCCGATCAAGATCCCAGAGTTCTACGTCGAGAACTTGCTCGAGACAACCCACACACTGGCGTTTTACGCGATGCAGCACTATCTGCATCACGGACTGCGCAGTTGGTACAACATCATGGGCTCTGTGGACTTTCTGGGCAACCCAATCGGACTCGTGAGTACGCTTGGCACGGGCGTGAAGGATTTTTTCTATACACCAGCTCAGATGCTGCTTGAGGACGAGAAAGGACTCCGTATCGAGAACCTGCGCACGGGAATGACAAAAGGATCCAAGAGTCTATTGCGAAACACAGCTGTCGGCATCTTCCACACGACGGGCAAGATCACAGAGACACTCGGGAAAGGCATCGCGATGCTCGCAATGGACGAACAGTATAATGTCCAAAGACAACGGCAATCGTCCAAACAGATTAAGAAGATCAACGACCTCGGTGACGCAATCGCTGAAGGTGGCAAGGGACTTGCCGGAGGTGTCTGGGATGGTATTAAGGGCGTTGTTGCAGCTCCTGTGCGGGGTGCGGAGCGCGACGGTGCGAGCGGATTCGTGTTTGGAATCGGAAAGGGCTTTGCAGGGTTGATCGTGAAGCCGACTGCGGGCTTCTTGGACCTGCTCACAAGTTTGTCGCGAGGCGCAAAGACGAGTGCAGAAGCGATTGACGGTGCAGACCACGACTTTGACACGGTGACGCGCTTCCGCCTCCCGCGTCGCGTTTGGTAAGTGGTTTTGTTTGTGTATTGGAGTTCGATGCTATCGGATTTTTCTAAACTCTGACGGATTTTGTTTTGCTGTGTGATGTTGCTATTAGCTCGGATGGAGTGTTGGTGTCGTACTCAGAGGTAAGAAAGTGGCCTTAGCTGTTGTTGTGTTTGTGAAATATGCCCCTAACTGTGCGCTGTATTGTATTTGAAAACCACAGCGTGAGGCTACTGGAAATGCGATTCTCTTGCTGACAGCGCTGGATGCGACGGATGAGTATGCGTTTTGTTGGCGATTACTTCAGTAGCTGATTTAGTTGAACTAATCCCCTTCTTATGTTGATCATGTGTGATCTGTGCAGGTACGTGTACCACGTCTACTACGGGCTCGAACCGCTACGCGGACTCGTACTGCTCACGGACAAGCGAATCGTTTGCCTGAGCGCGAGCAGTGGACAGAAAGTGTGGGAAGTGGCGCTTGACTCGACGTTGCAGGTCGAAGTGACGGGAAAAGCGATGAAAGTCAGCCAGTCATCGGCTTCGCACAAGACCTACAGCGTCGAGTGCGACGACGAGATCACGGCGACGAACTTCCGCATCGCAGTGGACTCGGCGCGCGTGGATCTCTCCGCGACGCGCTACTTGCTGCTGAACCTCGAGAAAAACCAGGAAGAAGCACGGAATGGCGCGAGCGGCGGGGGCGGACGCGGTGGCGCGCTGGTTGACTTGGCGCGCAGCGAAGAAGAACGCACGGACTTGCACTTGCTGATGGAGAACGTGCAGGACACGATGGTGACTGGGTTGAAGGAGCAAGATCTGCGCGCGCAGCCACTGCGGTCCGTGCGCGTGGAGCTCTGCCACCTGGAGAACAAGGACGCGCATGCGCAAGTCCCGAGCCGAGCGATTATATCCTTTTTTTCTTCCACTGAAACCATGCATGCATGTTTTTTTGCGTGTCATCAAGTGTATAGCAAGCAAGCAGGGCGGAACGCTTCGAGAATTGGTAGTGGGTGTTCCTTGACCTATATTCTTTCTTTGTTTTTTTCTGTGGGTGCACGACAGGTTGCTTTCGTTCACGGTGTTCCAGATCCAGGTGTATGGCGGGCCGTACCAGTGGACCGTGTACCGTCGATTTAGCGAATTCCGAGACCTGCTCACTGAGCTTGAAGACGCCGGTTACGCGATGGAGTCGCTGCCACCGCTGCCACCTCGCACTTTTTTGCCGAGTACTCGCGATTCCGTGGTAGGTGATCCTGAACTATATGCAAAGTTCAAGTTTGCATGGAGTATTCGATGATATCATCGAAATTGGCTGCTTGGTGTTGTTGTTCTAATATTGTGTCATTTTTACTCAACTAATGGGAATAATGATATCGGTGAACCCAGGCCAAGTCGCGCCAGGATGCACTGAGCATCTTCCTTCAGGCGGCCATCATGCACTCGTCGATCAGCCGAAGCGCACTGACGCTCGAGTTTTTGACGCGTGAGGCGCAGGAAGTGCGCATCAGTCTGCCGCCGCTCTCACCCACAGGCGCAGACCACGATTCGTCCCAGCGAGGTGAAGACTCGTCGTAAACGATGGAGAGGAACCCTACAAACCCGGTCCAGAATCTGCAGAAACAATCCAACGCTGCGGAGTTTAAAGGCTGATACTGTAGGTAGTGTTTAAAAAGTGACGCTCAAGTTTATGAAAGTCAAAGGTATGCTCAGGTGATGTGTGCAAAATATATGTAAGTGTATGTTTGGATGTGTGAAAATGTGAGGGCAGGCAAGTGAATGAAAAGTTCAGGAAACAGTGGAGACCCGACCCTTGTGAAGCGCCTCCAGCACCGCTCATTTAGAGTGAAGAGAGAGTCAGAGGCGAACTCTGAAGTTTTGCCGTTATGAGTTTCCTGGAGGTGATCCCAAGAGCCATTGAGCGGTCAAGAGCACCTACGCCAATCGCCATGCCGCCCTTCCGCCGTTGCTGCTGACGTTCGCGTTCGTGCCATTGATTGACTAGCAGACGTGGAAGTACAACAGTCACACGCCACCATCACCTTCAGCGCCTTTCGTATCAGTCAAGGTTTCCTGGTTCCTCCTGGATAGTCGGCCACCAAAGGACGTACACAGAAGAAACCAGGATCCCCTTTACGCGTTCTGCGATTTGCAAAGGTGAGTGAGTGAGTTATGCTTGTTACTGCACGCTCAGGTTGCAGTCAAGGTCAAGAAAGGAAAGCCCTTCACGTCTCTTTCGGTCATCTCCGAGAGTACCATATTCGTGTCATGTTGATGCACAGAGATAGACAGGCGCGCGCGTGGTTCATCCTGTGTCTGTCGTCGTCGTCCACATTCAATCCACTCTCACTCGTGATCCGCACTGAACTCATGCGACCAAGTTTGATTTTTGATCGAGCCTCCGCCCACAATCAAAAATGTATGATACGCGCCCAGAAGCAGACGACGGCGACGCTTGAGCCAAATCAACCATCAATGAGAGAAAAGAACGCAAAGCACCGAAAGAAAGCCGAAATGCTTTCGCCCGCATTCCATTCTACACGCACTGGCGTCAGCAGAGCAGACTCACGTCAGTCACTCAATCAGGCAGCCACCCGACCAGTCGACTAGGCACTGCTTGACCGACTCGGTCAAGCCTCTGCTGAATCGATTTTGTTGAGATCCCCGTGATCATGAGAACGGAGCTTCGTAATTTAAAGAGCTGCTGGTGTCGTGCCTCTTCGTTTATAAGAGCGCAAAAGCGTGGAACCTGAGGAGGGGAAAATAGAAAATGGAAAGAAATCCCTATGTACGGTAGAAGAAATAAAATAGAAGGGATATGTTGAGTCTCATAATGTCGTTAAAGTCAGGATATTGAGGCAGTTATCAAATTCCAATACAAATCAATATTATACATCCAAAATACTACCAAATATAATTAGCAAACATAAAGAATTTTTTTATCTTTGTATCGTTTTGCATCATAAGCAGGTATTTGTTTGATATTTACTATAACCTGGCAAGAATGACACTATGCTTTGGTGGCTGCTGAATTCGAGATGGTCCGCCCTTTGATGGCTGCCTCTTCTGTCCAAGTGACAGGCAAAACTTGGGAGTTTCCACCAATCATCGCGCTGCCTGTTCCACTTCAACATCTGGCCCCGCCCCCAGACTTCTAATCTATGGTCGCGATTCCACATTTTCCACAACTACTGTACTCGCTACAGTACTCTCTTTGATTGGCGCCGTCCTCTGCTTCTCCGGCCATCGTCAAGGCACAACCAAACGACTACGTGAGAGCGAACGAAGATGCTTCTATTGTTTGTCTGTGGCAAGTGCGTCTCTCCCCTACTCACTGCGCTACAGTATTGCTTCCTGTTGAGCTGAAGCCTTTGTGAATGTGGGCGTATCAACGAGAATGAGAGGTGGATCACGTGCACCCCCTTAGTTGTTCTCTTTTTCGAGCAACGTTGCGATCCATCCGTCCCTCGCCAGTCAAACCCTCACTCACTTTGAATCTTACGCCGTGCTACTCACTCCGCCAATCCACCTACTACTACTCTTAGCAGCGATGACGATCTCCACGCGCGTGAAAGCTCAGCTCTTCGCCACGACCCCGACCAACCGCGAGCAGCTCATTCGCCTCCCGCCGACCTCGGCCAAGCAGGGTGGCGTCGTGGTTGCGCGCTACATCCCGAGCATGGCGAGCTCGCTCTCGCCCTCGGTGGCACAGAAGGTGATCAAGACCTGGACCAAGCAGGAGCACGACCTCTTCCTCCAGGGCCTCGAGCTCTACCCGCATGGACCCTGGAAGAAGATCGCGGACTTCATCGGCTCCAAAACCGCGCGCCAGACCATGGCGCACGCGCAGAAGTACCGCCAGAAGATCGCGCGCCGCCAGCTCATCTGGAAGACCGCCACCGCGGCGCTCAACAGCCAGCACCACAACCACAACAGCCTCGGTCGCTGTCAGAGCCCCGTGCCATCGATGGGGACGCACATGTCAATGATGGCCCCGGGCCAGCACAGCTTCATGGGCATGTTCCGCTCAAGCCTCGACTTTGGCACCATGTCGCTGCACGGCTCGTCGGTGAGTAGCACGCCCGACACGAGCGACGACGAAGGCAGCTGGTCGCCGGATTTTATCACAAGCAGACGACCCCACCTGGGCAGCGGAGACTTTGGAACCGAGTCCCTGCAGTCTCAGCAGACGACTAAGCAGCTCTGCCCTCAGGGCCACGTGTGCGCTGATGGCGCCAACTGCGACAACTGCTTCTTCGAGCACGAGATCCTGCCCATGCTCGTGCAGCTGGACACCACGGGCCTCGATGACCTATGAAGAAGAGGATCCGACGGCAGATCTCTATCTTCTGCGAAGCGCCTTGCACCAAGTGCGAGGACTACCCCACACAGCGCCAAGTTGTACCCCACACAGCGCCAAGTTGTACAAGCCGGCGTTCTATCCACGCAAGAGGAACTGCTACTTCGAGCAGCACTCGGCCGAGAGCGATCGAGAGCGTAGCTAGTTTCACAGTACAATACTACTATCGAAAGGTTCCGAATGACGAGGGCCGCATCTTCATATGTAGCGTGTAGGTTAGTTAAGTTTTGTCCACACTTTTTAGGAGTCCAAAGTAGCTTCATGTGATACCAAAGAAAGAGTCACAGCGATGGCACCCAGTGCACAAATGCAAATCATATTCACAATGAAATGAGCATACACTGATTGATATACTCTTGATAGACTTGAAACAATAATTGACAGACTCGTAACCAACCATAAGCCCAACACTCGCATTTTGTCAGCTCAAGTTCATTTTACTTGGTGGTTTCGCATTCGGAATAGATCCGATCTTTACAAATGGGGGTTTAACAACAGTTGGTCATTTCTCTGCTATAGTTCCAGCCTGTTCATTTGCTTCTTTGAACAGCAGCCACCAACCTCAACGAACCCCTTTGACCGTCTATAAGTTCGTCAGTCGGTTGAGCTTCTCTCTTATCTAATAGATAGTGCAGATCACTCTTTTGGCGAGAGGATCTTCGTGGACTGGAGCATGCGCTCATAGGTCGGACAGAGGTGGTCGAGGATCATCTTGTTCGAGAGTACAACGCGGCTGAACTCGTCGTTCCCGACCTCCACCAGCTCCACTTCCTCCTCCGGCGCCAATGGGGGCTCCGTAGCCTCGTTGGCCAGTGAGTCCGTTCGCGCCACGCGGTTGAGGTACAGAATTCGTCCAGGAGGAAACAGCGGATCATGCATCAGCTTGTTCTCCACATTCGCTTCTGCTTTGAGCTTTGCTTCGTCCACTTCGTCAGCTGAGTTCGCGATGCTTGTCAGCAGCGGATCTTCGATGATCGAGTCGGCGTCTTCTTCGGCGTCGGGCTCACTGGCGTCGTACTCGCTTTCTTCATCCAGCACACCTCCGACAACACTGCAAATAGAACAGAAAATATGAGTGAACACAGCTCTACCAAACTCCTGAAAACTGCAATGCACTTACGGCTCAGTGCGGAAAAAATGCGCGAGGTCGACGACTTCAGCTTTGAAATCCTGGAACATCGAGTCGACCGTGTTCGCCACGGGGATCGCAGACACTGTCGACACCGTCGACACGGTCACTTTTTGCGCGTTGTTGACAAAAGACTCTGCGCTCACGGCGATTTCTTCCTGCACGGCGTCGATTTCGGTCTGAATTCGCGTCGAAATCGCCTCGGCTTCGACTTTCACGGTGTCGACGTAGCCCGTGACATTCGACGACACGGTCTCGGTCACTTGCGTCCTGTTTCACGGGCATATACCAGTGTTAGCGGGCAGTCCAACAAGTTTGTTAGGGCTCTTGTCTCCTCTAAAACTTACATTTTCCCCTTGACTTTGGTTTTCAGCACCTCGGTGGCTTCGTTGATCACGCTGTTGATTCGATCGCGAAAGAGCGCTAGCTGTGGTGTCACTGGAGCTGACACGTCATGATCGCCACCTTCAGTAGCAGCAGCATCGGATGATGGTGACGAAGACGTGTGTTTGAGCAGTCGCTTCGACTCGCCGATCAATCGCTCAAGCTCTTCCGGCTTGTTGACGGCAGCAGAGAGTCTCTCGAGTGCAAGTACGCTTGCGTCGAGCTTCTGCCACAGGAATGGAAGCTCTGAAAAAGTACAACAACATTGTTGTCATCAGTAACCGGAAGTCCAGGGCGACAAGGAAGAAAACTAATAGAGAACGTACTCTGCTTGTCGTCGGCCTTGAGCAGGTCCTGAATGAATTTGATGTGGTCGATGGAGATCTTGTCCGTCCGGAATGGGGACAACGTCGAATCAATCGACGACGTAACGAGGCGATCGATGTCATTCGATAACTCCGTGATATTCTGCAATCGCAACATTGAGAACACGATAAATGAGTCAGGACATCAGTATCAAGTAAATGTCCATGACCAAAAAGATACTGAAACTCACCTCTGTCGCCAACTTTATCATCCACATCGAAAAAGATAAAATACCACAGACATACACACATCATCCGTTAGATAAACCATGACTCGCGTCTACGTGACAAGGAAAACAAAGCAGCGTACCTGTTTGACTCGGTCGATTTTCTCGATCGCTTCGTTCTGCTGCTTGATCGACAATTCCTCGAATTTCCGGATCGCGCGGTAGACCTGGTCGATTTTCTCGTCTTTTTGCTTGGCGACCAACGTTTTCTGCTCCTCGACCTCGTCCGACACGATCTGCTTGAGCGTATTGCGCCAGTCGAACGTCGACACCTCGCCCTGCAACTTGTGGATCGAGTGCTGATGCAGTCGCGGCACGCAGTCATCACCGTTCACGACCGTCGTGACGTAGTCGTAGCATTCCTCCGCCAACTCGCGGGTCACGGACGCGGGCGTCGCGAACGCGTAGCAGTGGATCTTGGGGAACTTCGACTTGAGCAGCATGGTCGTGAGTGCCGCCACGGACGCGCCGAGACTGTGACCTGTCGTGACCAGCTGGTACTCTGGATGCGCCTCTGTAAGCTTCTCGAGGTCCTCCTGCAGATGCCTTGCGAGCCATTTCGCAGCGTGCACCATACCGCGATGGCCCTGTCCGTGCTGAAAAGGCTCGTTCACGAGGCACAGGTCGGTGCAGAAGTCCATGATCGTCGCTGAGCCGCGTACAACCACGACGATCTCGCGGCTCTTGTGGTCCAGCAGCAGCACATACTTGGGCGAGAACACGCCGCCGTTGTGGTGCTTCACGATCGTCTCGCGCTCGACGCCCGACTCGCTGCAAAAGCCCGTGAGCGTCGACGCGTACACTGCGTCGCACACGCGCACGTACTTGAGCAGCTGGCCCATAAGTTCCTGCAGCAAGACGGACAGAGTTTGTTAGAGTACTGGGGTCTTTCTGATAGATTATCGACAGCACGGCGCGTAGACAAACCTGGTTTTCCAGTGCTTTCTTGTTGGTGTCATCCGATAGCACGCTGAGCACATTGCGCTTCTTGCGCTGGATTGTATTGTGCTGCGCCAGCACTGAATCACCATCCACAACACAAGATACTCGTTAGTTAAGCTATCAATACGTGTACAAACACACAAGCAAACGCACCTGTAAGTCCCATGAGCCAATCGGTTGAGTTCCAGTTCTGGAACGCGGGGCTCTTCTTCACGAGTGTAAATGTCTCGGAAAGCACTTTGAGCGCTGGGAGCGTGTCGATGGCAAACGCGTCGCCCTCGTGCGTGTTTGTAGTCACTGTAGTTATTGTTGTTGCCGCCATTGCGCCTGCAATCTCACCCGCGCGCTCAAAGCTGCTAATGGCGGTGCTGGTGATGGTACTGCTCAGACCAGTAGACTCGGTCTCGTTCTCCTCGTCTTGCAGCACGCGCTGGAAGAGTGATGCGTCCAGATCGGACGACGACGGCGCCGACATGAACCAGCGGCTGCACAGAGCCGACGCACAGCCCAGGCGCTTCGGTTGACAGACCTGCAGGTGGTGGCGTAGGTGCTGCTGCGTCCACAGGCGCGGCCGCACGCGTAGCCTCCGCGTCCAGAGCAGCCGCAGCTGCGAGAACGTCTTGGAGCTTGCCATCTCTTCTTGAGTGCCTCTTATGGTCTTTCTCAAAGATTGTTTATTGCGGAATGAAGGAATGATGGCAATTGGCCATCCACACACAGGTCATCATGTAAAAAAAACACGATTCAGCTGGTTTAAGATGTACTAAATCAGTATCTTTGAAATTTGACACGCCATTTTGTTGTTATTTTTACATGGTGTATTTGGTGTGGCGTAACGGGGTAGAGTGTACTAGATTGTGATAATGTTGCGCAGGTTTAAGTTGAGTTTGGTTAGATGTGGCAGTTTATCTCGAACATGATGACGACACGAAGCGACATTTTTTTGCAAGTGTCGGCAGTTATGCAGTACTGATAGGTGGAGTAGTGAGAAAATATTAATATCGAGGGGGAATATTATATTAGATAGTCATAGCTGTATATCTATAATCACCTCTGTATTAGCAGTTATCTCAGACATCCTCCAGTTTGACTGTCACAATAAACCTCTCTATAATATTAAAAGGATAAATACCTTCACTCTCGTTTTAAGGTTTTTCCGTCTCTTCTAAACCTCAGCGCCATCTCCAAGAGAAGGTTTAGAATTTAGCTTCTGTATCATGCGCAATTATTCTATTTTTGCTTCCTCCAAAAATTCCAGATACTTTTTATACTCTTTTAGATTGGTACCATTAATAAACAGTAATTATAATTAAACGTTTTTACAACTGTTTGAATTCCAAACTGGCCGCCAAAATTGCATTTCCTCTGCCCTAAAAAAACCTTGCGCTGGCTCAAAACATAATGCCCAGAACGCAAAAGAGAGCGAGCGACCTCGCGAGGGAGGAAAAGGAAGAACATTCATAAGAAAAGCCCGAGAGACGAGTGAGCATGGCAGACCGAGGCGGAGGCGCGGCGCGCAAGTTCAAGGTCGTGCTGCTGGGCGAAGGTGCGTCAGCCTAGATGTGTGTGTGTATAGGACACACACGCGTATGCCCACTGTGTATATGTATCTGTAGACGCTGACCTTCTGCTCTCTCTCTGTGTATGCGTAAATGAAGGACGCGTGGGCAAGACGTCGATCCTGCTGCGGTATATCAAGGGCGAGTACGACGAGCGGCAGGTGTCGACGCTGCAGGCGAGCTACCTGGACAAGCGACTCGTGGTAGACAACTCGAAAGTACAGCTCTCACTCTGGGACACGGCCGGCCAGGAGCGCTTCCACGCACTCGGCCCGATCTACTACCGCGACGCTGATGGCGCGCTGCTCGTGTACGACATCACGGACGAAGAGTCGTTTAAGAAAGTGCGCACGTGGGTGAAGGAGCTACGCCGCATTGTGGGCGACGACATCGACATCGCAATCGCAGGCAACAAAGTGGATCTGCAGCGCAACCGCAAGGTCGACGAGGAAGAGGCGCGCCGGTACGCCGAGTCGGTCGGCGCGACGCACTTCAACACATCCGCGAAGCTCAACCGCGGGCTCGAGGACGTGTTTGTGGACCTGACGAAGCGCATGCTCGGCCGCTCGTCGTCCAAGAAGAAAAAGAGCACGCTCATCGCGGATGACGAGCCGATCTCGCCACCAAACAATCAGAGACGCGCTGCGGGCGGACGCGGCACAACAGCGACACACTCTGCGGCGGCGGCAGCGGCACCCGCATCCAGATCAGCACAGGCAGCAGAAGCACCAGCATCGCGGAGCCGAGGTGGCGGCCGCGGGCAGGCGATCCAGATCGTCGAGGACGACGACTTTACCACGTCGAGAGGATCGGCGAGCGGTTTGCGCGTTCGCGGCGCCAGTGCTGCGCACGTGGACGCGGGCAAGGCGAAGGGCGGATGCTGCTGATTAGATTGGAGTGGGTACGGAAAACGCGAAGATTGGACGATCGCTCGGCGCTCAAGACACACGAACACACACAGACACAGAGGCGCACACACACACACCAAGGCAGGTGCGGCGGAAAATTGAAATGATGATGACGCCGAAGGGCGAGAATTTTTTTTACGTTTTTATATATTCTCTCTTTTATATTCAATGGGTATCTTGACACTCTTCGATTTGCGAGTTAGTGAAGGTGGTTGTATCCTGTATGCGAATATGTGATGTATGACCAGCTACTGAATCGGCCGAGTCATTGTGGAAGCAGGAAGGGAACTCAAACTCTTTAAGCCCCCATGTTCAAGAGCCCATGTGGCCAAGAGGTGTTACGTTGTGACACCTTCCGGACACTGTGAGCACAATCATCGAAACAATCAGCAGTGATTACGCTTTTCTGAAATTGAGGTGCGATGTGGATCTCTTGACCTGAAGTTCAACAGCTCGCTGCACAAGTCACAAGTGTTCTTTTTCTTCTTCTGCAGCAGTGATGCTTCATCAACGAAAATCCTATTAGACGCGCTGCATCTCGAGGTCTTGGACGTGGACGCTCTCGTTCATGACGCTCTTCTTCTGTTGATGGAGCTCATCCCAATCCAGAATGTAGAACGCCGACCCAGGTGGGTACCGGACGCGGTCGTCCACAGGTGGCTCCTCTTCTTGTTTCATCTCGGAGCTGCTGTTGCACCGTTTGTCACAAGGACGACACCCACAGCAAAAGACTTCGACGCAGTGGTCGCAACAATCGCGACAGTATTGGTAGTCAAAGCACCACCTGAGGCAGCACCCACAGGCGGCGAGGCATTCGTCTACCAGTGCGCTCAACAGTCCACTCAGGGCAATGAACAGCAGGATGGAGCACATCGCCCTGAGCACGAGTATGTCGGTGTAAAAGTAGACAACGCCGTGCGTGTACTCGTCGGGCGACACGACGCGGTACATCAAGGACGCACCAAAGGCAAACTACATGATGAGCACGAACTAGATACTGAGACAGGCACTGGAAGAACTCCACTTTGCACGCGCGTGTTGCTGCTGCGAGTGCATTGCACACACTTAGCTCCGGTCGATTCTCGCAGAAGAAGCGAGTGACCTCCAGTGAATGAACGAACTCCAGAACGTCTTCCGTGCAGCTCTCGATGCGGTTTTCGTGCAGAAACTTGAGGGTATGGACGTCTCTGTTGCCGCCTATCGTATCCATCTGAAGTGCATTTTTCAGTGCAGTTCAAGTTGTGCAAAATGTGGCGAAATGAGAAAGCGATCAGTTCCAAACCCTGCTCGACTGAAACTTGACCATTTAATAAGGTTGGATTCCACACGAAACATTGACCATTGTGCTCCTGCTTTCCATGTGTGTGTATGTGTGTGTGTGTCGAAGAGGATACAGTATTGGTTCGGAAAACGACAAAAACGGATCAACATACCGCACAAACAACAGAGGGAGAATAACGCATTCGAAACTTGAAAGCTACAGAATGCATTGGCATGGACACAGACTGACGCGTTCTACAAAAATCATCGCTAGAATCGGAGAGACCTGACGCCAAAGTGGACGGCGATCTTTTGCTACCTACTGCAATGCCGTGGCGGTCTCTCTAGCTGGTACTGCTTAGTCAAGGCACCGGTTGTCCTTGTTGAGACTGTGCAACCATTGCTGAGAACCTTTAATAATTTGTTTTGGGGACACGCGGGAGATTAACAACGAAGTACTATTAAACATGTAATAAATGCCAACTTGGAACGCAAGAAGCGAACGCCCAAGCAAATGTCACTGGTTCGGTTGCATATTCCTCATTTTAAATAATTTCAGTTTTCTATCTTTACCCTAAAATATCAGTCCACCGGATGTTGCTGAGGGCACGCGTGAGTGATGGTGGCACCATCACTCACATCAAATCCACAAAAAGCTGTTGCACACAAGTATGTCTTTGTCTTTGTCTTTGTCATTTCGCCACCAGTTTGAAAAACAGCCCCGCTCTCCAATGTGCGCTTTGCCAGCCCCACAAAGATCGCCGATGGAGACAGCACCAGTAGCAGCCCAAGCAGTCGACGTTCCGTTCGTGGAGGCCGATGTCGACTACACGAACATCAATGACCCCTACGATGACCTTGCGATCTGGGCTGGACCTGAGGAAGACCAAGAGCGTGGCAATTACGTTGCCAGCCGAATGGACCTGCTAGTCAGGTCGACACTGCTGCGCGGAGCCAGCCGATCTGCTGCAACGGATCTGAAGCATGGCAGCTGTTCGTTTGAACCTCATCGGTTCGAAAGCGTGTCCAGCCTATCACCGGATGTTCAGAACGTACTGCACCGCCAAATGAGTCTGCTTTGTGCGGGATTTCTGGTGTTGGTTGGAATGACAGGCCACCTTAACTTCGTTCAAAGCCACGAGCTGGCTGTCATAGTTGTGTCGCTCGTCGCAGTGTGCATGCTCGCACTTGCGATCAGCATTCGTGAGCAGTCGATGACGTCGCTGGAATCATGGGTGCTCTTCGCTCTGCTGGGCGTCGCACAGGGCGGTCTCATCGGAGCCACCGACAGCACAAGGAACTCGTCTAGTTTGCTTGTCATCTGCTGCGCCATGAGCTTTAACTTCCTGTTCGTCGTTGTGTACCTCACGGTAGCATCGTGTTTGAGCGGGTTTTCAACGCAGTTCTCACCAGGGTCGCTAGTCAAGACCAGCGCTGTCACGTACCTCATCTCTGCAGCAATCCAGATCGCATTGTACGCCACATATGGAGATACCAACCAGGTTGTGACTCGCAATGGACTGGTCGGGTGCCTCGTCGCGGAGTTGGTACTCGGTGTGTACCATTTGTGGGACTTCTCGCAGATGTGTCGCTGTATGACGAGAGACGAAGTGCCGAACGTGATGGGCTTCCTGTACCTCAATATTTTCCTCGTGGTGGTGTACTTTGGTTTCCTTGCGATGTGCTTCACGCCGTATTTTGTGTTTCGCGCGTTTTTCTGGGCCGTGAGCTGCTTCCCTTGCGGGATTGCGGGCGGCGTGAGCAATCCTCGCGGCAGAGGTGGCCCGAAACCTCTCGACCCAGTACCAGCAGTGCTACCGGGAGCTGCTACTTCTACTGGCATTGACAGTGAATCAATTTCGCTCATGCCACCGAACCTAGATGCTTCTTATTCGAACTATCGAGGAACGCAGTAGCAGTGGAGATAATACCTGGTAAACTATCAACTTCACGGCGTCTTCATTCTGAAACTTGCTGTAACCCAGTCATGAAGCTTGAAAGATAGATAAAGGAAGAGCGCGTTGTTCAGTATATCTTCCTTCTCTCGGTCGTTTTGGCGATGAGCGATGCTTCGAGTTTCTGGGGAAAAACCCGGGTTGGGGTTGACATGGGTAGTGGATTCCAGCAAGTCATCCAGTATTTTGCAGTACAAAATCCACCTACATCTCAACAGCACCTTGTCATACGCCGTGCCAATTGGTTGGACGTCTCGGACTGCCAGTGCTGGCGGCAGTAGGAGGGTTTCTGATGGGTCAATGGCAGGACAAGAAACGAGTCCAAGCCGCGAGCAAAGCTTGCACACAAGATCGTCGGTCTCTCTCGATTTGTGGGCTTCATCGCCACATCAATTTGAAAACTCGTGCGAACAAACTTTACAGCAATGCTTGGTGGTAGTTCTTACTCTGACACGGCTATTCTATTGAGTAACGCAAGTGACAGCCAATGTTAGCAACTTGCCAAGGGTCTCGAGGTGCGAACAGTTGTCCATGGCCCTGGTTGTGTGGCCCTCTGTGCGGTGTTCATGGAGGAACTGGACGACCTCGAGGTGATCCATTCGCGCACCTTTTTTCTAACCATTGCTGGGACCAATAGCTACACTTTTAACACGTTGCATGCACCCACCTACAAGTAGATTTTCTTCTTTTGGTTACGCTTGGCGTGCAGCATGATCGAGTCGACGACATACTTGTTGAACAGTAGGCCGTCACCATTGGGGAACTGCAGGCGCTTCTTGAAATGATATTCGGGTACAGGTCGTCCGTGAGAATCTGCACGTACTGGGCAGCCGCAGTGGTGTTGGGTGACTGCTTGACGTGGGTCGTGGGGAAGTATATCGCCAACAGGGCCAGCAGCACCATGATGCCGCAGCCAACATACGTCGCGCGCCGAGTTCACCGGGGTTGAGACTGTAATGCCGACAGGACCACCACTCGAGAGCGCCAGTTTCCGTGACGTAGCGTCCGCATATTCAGCGACTATTCCGTTTTGCACCAGGTAGAGGAGTGCAGCTGTGTACATGGCTTGCAGAGGCTTCTCAAGAAAGAACTAATTCGCGTCCAGGAGATCTAAGTACGCGTCAATGAGCGGGCTCGCACCCGTTACATCTGCAATTGGTGTCGGTGACGGGGATACGTTTACCACACGATCCCAGGTCACATACGAGCCGTATTCAACAAGGACCGCGATTGGGTTCAATGCCACAAGACGCAGCGGATTTGCAGGCGAAGCGTGTAAGTGGTCGCTGGGAACGGTGGCTGGAGCGAGCGTCGCTCGCCAACAGGGACTGGCTGCGCGACTCAAGCGGGCGCACATACAAGCTTCCATCACCACTGATCCCGCCCGGGGCGGAGACGCTTGCGGACGCCGTCACATGGAACTGGGAGCGGCACAGCGAGACGCGATTCTTCCCCGGATTGGACATGACGTATGTACCACAAGCGAGACGGCGAGCCTTCTCACGCTTCTGCCTCGCGCTAGCCATCAACTTCCCACGCATCCTCTGTCGACCGTCGCCATAGGCTGCGATGACGTCTTTCGATCGCTCGGTACACACCCACCACGAGTGGACACTCTCCGCGAAGGAATCAATGCTCACCCACTTCGAAGACGGCCATCTGGTGATGATGAAAGTGAGGTATATTTAGGTACGTTACCGACCTACAATATCCAGGCATGAGCTATGCTACGAGGCTCGCTCTGCCGTGTGCATCCGTAGTGAAGTGAGGCGTGCGCTCGACGAGTCGAGACGCGTGACGATGAGCAAGGTCGT
>JALBZB010000174.1:0-42897 GCA_038050625.1 Pythium sp. MPC-2022a
CGAGTACGTTCAACGAACATGGTTGGGCCAAAGGGAACTGTTTGTGGAATGCTGGGTCTCCAAGTTCTTGCATTTGGGATGCGCGTTAACCTCGCGCGCTGAAGGTTTGCACTTGTTTCTGAAGAGGTTTCTTAGTTCCTCTGTCGGCGATCTCCTCACGGTGGCACAAGAGCTCGCGCTGGCAATTGAGCACCAGCTTTTAGAACTGCCGAAGATCCGCGCGGACGACAGAGTTGAGCGCGAGCTCGCAGTGCGCAGCGACTTGTACAACGATGTTGTCTTCAAAGTCTCCCGCTACGCTCTATCCATGACCCAAAAGCGTGTTTCGAAGGATACTCCTATATCGACCTGCACCAGCACCTTCTCGACAATAATGGGACTGCCTTGCGCTCACGTCGTCAAGGCTCGACTTCAACAATACGGCCGCTTGAACAGGGCTGACTTCGACTCCCAGTGGTGGCTTGACCAGCCCATGGTGGCTCCAGCCGACCCACGCGCTCTCGTTGACATTGGAGACCTAGATCGAGCGTTTGCGGATTTGCGATCCAGTTTTGAGGCCTCTTCTCCACACAGAAAACTCGAGATTGTCGAGTAGCTACAAGATATTGCCCGTCATGGACCGAGCTTTCGCTTTAGAGATCCATCTGCGACTCGGCCACAAGGAAGGCCAGCCGGAGCGCTCAAAAAGCGACCACACAGCATGCACCCATTCCCTCATCGCGAGCTGCAATGTTCATCGCCTGAATTGCCGAGGAGATTTGCCTCGCTTGTTGTCTCTTCAGTAAAAGACCGACGTCGGCTGCTATATGAGCACGTGGCGAGCCGTCTAGTGGCGCGTACGGCACCTAACACCCCTGCGTCGTGAAGTACCTGCTGTCCGTGGTGTGGAGCGTGCCGTTAATGTACTCGCGTGAGCACCGCTGTATCGTCGTCTCGTACTCGCGCCGGCAGAAGCAGGTAGGGCGGGCGGCGGTGGCTGCTGCGCAGCACTGCCGCCACGCTCACCGTGCTGCTGTGGTGCCTCTTACAGCAGCGCCCACTTCACCAATCTCTTCACGTTCACATCAGCACCTGCGCGGATCAACTTGAGCGCTTCGAGTTCCATTCGCACATGAAGCGGCGGCATTTACGTAAAATAACCTATTGGTTACGGTATTATTACAAACATGAGGTGGAAATAGCAGTTCGTGGCGGTGGAAAGTACAGTTCCCTATAAATAATTAACTAAATTTGTTGGCCTTGAAAACAGCCCAAGCGGGCAAATCGTGTACGGTAGAAAAGGAAAGATCTACACGAAAGGAGTTGAACGAAGCCCGATTCGGGCCATGACATGAACGAGTGAAAGAGCTCACATTGACTGAGACTGACGAATGGATTCACTCTACTATTGACAAACGAATGGAGGGAAAATTGCAGATGCGTGGGATATTGACTGAGTGACTGGCTGAGTGACTGAGTGACGGGAGAAGGGAAATCCGCTAGAGCACCGAGTAGGAGACGCTGTGAGACGTGGTAACCATCTTGACCGTGTCAATCGACGATGTAGTCGAAAAGACCATCAATGACAAAGAAGAACCAGAAGCCGAGCAAGAGATCGCGAGCAACTCCTGGCGCAGCAGTGGCACTGATGGACGGCCCTCAGATTAGTAACTTACATAATTTTTCGCCAGCGCGAGGACGGCAGCGGGGTAATCTTCGTGGAAACTCGGCTACAGCCGCTTCTCGATAATCGCGAGCGCGATCCGAGTATTCGAAGGCTCCGAGATGGCCTTCGTCGCGTTTGGGAGGCTTTCATGAATTCCCGGCGCGTACGGTTTCTCGCACGTGTCGAGCTCCGACATGACGACGCCGAACGAGTACACGCCAGTTTGCGTACCGTAGTCATCGCCCTCGAGGATCTCGGGGACGGTCCGCGCGGCAGCACCCGGCGCAGCCGTGGTGAGCAGCTCCGAGACTTGCGGTCGCTCCTCTTTCGAACCAAAGCCTGTGACATTGACTGCTCAGTCGTAGCTCAAGAGCACGTTCTACGACTGGATGCCGCTGTGCATGATCGGCTCAGCTAGCGTATGGAGGTATACGAGAGCCTCGGCAATGTTGATCACAAAGAGCACCTTGATTAGCAGCTCGGCCGTGCCGTTATACCTCGCCCATTGCTCGGGCGAGGAAGAGAATGAGGAAGAAGACAATGACAAGTGAATGGTTAGGCGTTGTCACTACGAAGTTTAACAAGAAGAGATCTACAAAAATCACGACGTGGTGTTAAGAGCGACCGAGAGGTCGAAGTCCGTGAGCAGGTTGTTGGAGAGATTGCTAACATTACAACATTACAACAACAACAAGTCAGTAAGCAAACCTTTGTGCACACAACAAACACACAAGTACGTGCGTACAGCGTTGTCCATTCGCGATTGAGCGATTGCACGGTCTCGATGCGCAGACCCAACGCGTCCGCGCTCGTGTTCTTTCACATACTGCCGTAGAAAGCGTCTGTGCACATGGACTGGCCGTAGTATGCATCCAATAGGATGTCGAGGGTGGCCTCTGGGAGCGGGTCCACTTCGCACCATTTGCCGCACACCATACACGCGAAGAAGCGGCTGCCGTGCTTCACATCCGCGCAGCGTTGGGCACTCGACAAACTTGACCCCTGCCAAGAGGTTCGGTCTGCTAGTAATAGCAGTGACTGAAGATTGTTTGTTGTTTCCAGCAGTAGTAATAGATGTAGCTGTTGGTGGAGCAGTCATGGCCGCTGCAGTCAAAGCTGCCTCCGTCGCTTCTGGATGGTGATGGCGATCATGCGGATTGGTTAACGAGCTCTACCACACGCGGATGTGGACGGCGCTGTCGGCGGTCGCAGAGAGAAGATAGCAGGAGATGCGCGAACAGGAGTAGTGGCGCCGCTGGGCAGCATAGCATCATGAGGCAATAGCGGCGGTGGTAATCAGGAGTGACGCTGGGGCGGGCTGGAGGGTTTGTCTATGGCACTCACACGAGCGAGCAAGAGCTATGTAGCGTTCCAACTGTCATCCCACGAGCAGTCCAAAATGGAAAACGGATGGAACGCTACTTCCCAGTAGGACCAGGGTTAGAAACTTAGTGTTCCAAAGTTTTCACAAAAGCGAGCCATTTCAACCCGCCGTCTTGGAAGGTTTCATTTTGGTATATTTTAATAATAGGAGGCCGACCGGTCATCATCTTTTAAAGGTTTTATACGAGACAGACATTAAGTAACGCAGGATTTCCAGGACATAAGGACATACAGGACAATTCCGGGCAATGCCTCAACGCGCAAACGTCACAAAAAATGGTCACAGTTTTGCAAAAAGCCACAATAAAGAAATTGACCAAAATGGGGCTGCTGAGCATCTTGAAGAAAGTGAAGGAGAAAGAGAAGGAGATCCGCGTGCTCATGCTGTGCGTGGACGCTGCTAGCGCAGTTGCTAGTGTATACAACGTGTGTGTGTCCCTATTGATGATGTTGCTGTGGGGTGTGACGTTGTGATTAGCGGTTTGGACAATGCGGGCAAGACGACGATCCTGAAGAAGTTCATGGGGCAGGACATCACCGAGATCTCGCCCACGCTAGGCTTTGACATCCAGACGCTCGAGTACAAGGAGTGAGTGATTGCTATCATAGCCTCTGTTGTGTGCGTATGCGTACTGGTGATGGTGGTCGTACTAACAGCATCCATCCAACCTACTTGCTGTTGTTGCGCAGCTTTAAGCTCAACGTGTGGGACGTCGGCGGCCAGCAGACCATCCGCTCGTACTGGCGAAACTACTTTGAGCAGGTATGGTAAATGCTACTACCGGGTACAAGTCTGCTCACATACACAAGCGGCGCAATTGTCCGTTTGTTTGCTTGCTTGGTTGCTCATTTGTTTGTGTGTTGCTCAAAAGACGGACGGGCTTGTGTGGGTGGTCGACAGCGCAGACAGAAGACGCCTCGAGGACTGCAAGCTCGAGCTCCAAAAGCTGCTGACGCAAGAGGTGCGTGCAGCAAACGCAACTTGCGTGATCTGCACAAACAAACACGCAAAAAAGCCAACAACTTACTTGCGTTTCTGTATGTGCGCACTTGCACTTGCTTGTTTGTTTTGTTATTACCATATAGAAACTCGCGGGTGCAACGCTGCTCATCTTCGCCAACAAGCAGGATCTGCCCGGCGCCATGTCGTCCGCAGAGATCGCCGACGTCCTCGAGTTGCGCTCGGAGCAGTTTGCGAACCGCCACTGGAACATCGTGTCCTGCAGCGCGTTCACGGGCGACGGCCTCATCACGGGCATCGACTGGCTCGTGTGCGACATCGCCAGCCGCATCTTCCTCATGGAATAGTAGTATCAACAAGTCTACAGTAGTTATAATGCAAGAATGCGTCCATCAACAAGCAAGCAATACGCAAGCACTTGCTGGACTTGTTGCAACCATGAAGATGTTGTTTGCGCTATTGTAAAAAAAATACAAAAATATGTATACCCCTCCCATGGGGTACTATTCAGTTAGCGATGCTTGTCAAAAAGCCCAATCCAAAAAGCGAGCCATTTACCAAGACAAGACCATGAACGCCAAGAACGCGCAGCTGGCCGAGGCGTTCGTGCCCAAGACGTACGTGCAGCAGGGGCTGAACGCGCTGCGCAACCGCGAGCAGCTGCTCACGACCCTGCTATCGCAGCGGCGCGTGCCGGACGACGGCTGGGACGAGCAGAGCGTCGAGATGGCACTGCAGACGCTCGCGGCCATGGATAGCAACAACTTCCGCACGAATATCGGCGCCGGTGAGCGCGAGGCACGCGTGTTCTCGTCGCTCGTCGCGCGCCGGCACTTCCACCTGTGCCACGGCGTGGGGCGCTCGGGCGACGTCGCCGCTGTGCAGCCGAAAGCCGCGGGCTCGTCGCTCATCGTGCAGCTCGCGAACGCGCTCGCCAAGGACATCCTCAAGGACGCCGGCATGCGCATGGTCGCGAGCGCGCTCGTGCTGCCCGTGGCGACGGGCATGTCGCTCACGCTCGTGCTGTTGACGCTGCGCGAGAGGAATTCGCACGCCAAGTACGTGATCTGGTCGCGCATCGACCAGAAATCGTGCTTCAAGTCGATCCTGTCGGCAGGTTTGACGCCACTCGTGCTGGAAAATGTGATGGACGACGGCGGCCAGTTGCGAACAGATATGAATGCCATGCGCAAGCTGATCGAGCAACACGGGAGCGACGCGATCCTGGCGGTGATGAGCACCACGAGCTGCTTCGCGCCGCGTGGCTTTGATAAAGTGGACGCGATCGCGCAGCTCTGTCAGCAACACAACGTCGCGCACGTGATCAACAACGCGTACGGTGTGCAGTCCTCCAAGTGCATGCACCTGGTGAATGAGGCGATGCGCCTGGGACGCGTGGACGCGGTCGTCCAGAGTCTTGACAAGAACTTTATGGTGCCGGTCGGCGGTGCGATCGTGAGTTCGGCGTCGTCGGAATTCGTCGCGAACGTCTCGAAACTGTATCCGGGACGCGCGAGCATCACGCCGACGCTCGACTTCTTCATCACGATGCTGCAGATGGTATGACTTTGATTATGGGGATGAGAAATGAACCCTCGAATGGCTGTGAGATTCTAATGGCTATGGGCTTTGTTTTTGGGGGCTGGCACTAGGGACGCAATGGCTTTCGGGAGCTGCTGCAGGAGCGCAAGAGGCTCGCAAAGTACCTCCATGAGCAGCTACAAAGCGTTGCGCAAGATTTTGGCGAGCGCGTGCTCCACGTGCCCTTCAACGACGTGAGCTGAACTTCTCTCTCATGCTGCAATTGCGTATTCATTGTCATCCGCTAAACTGGTCGTGTGTATATTTTGTTGGTACGCAGATCTCGTTCGCGATGACGCTGAGCAGCTTTTGCGCCGAGATCACAGACGCGAGCACGAAAGCGAGAGAGCTCACGTTCTTTGGCGCGATGCTCTTCTCGCGAGGCGTCTCCGGCACAAGGTGCGTCCATTGCTGGGCGTCACTGCGGCTCTACGCTTGCTCACTTGGACACTTTGCTTAGTCTCGCCTCTTTCTCCTGTATCTGGTTTGTATATTCAGAGTCGTGTCGTGTCTCGAGAGCAAAACCATCGGGGGCTACGCGTTCACGTCTTACGGCGCGCACTTCGACAACTTTCCCGTCGCGTACTTGACGTTCGCGTGTGCGATCGGCATGACGCGGCAGGAGATCGACGCGCTGGTCAAGAAGCTGCGGAAAACCATCCACGAGTGGAAAACTAAGCACACGCTCAGCCGCAAGAAGGAAGACTAATGATGCTACTTCCATAATATGGTCGTGTTGCCATCCTCTGTATGTAGCCATGCAGATAGAAAATGGTCGAAATTGGTCGAACCAATTTCCACAAAATACTGTCGTTAGCCATCGTCCCATTGTGGCGGAAATTTTGTGTTCACTCCGTCGCTCTTCATGATCACTAACGTCTATTTGTTGTTTTTTAGGTATTGTTTTTCGTCCATATGCCACACAACAATGCAAGCGGTTTGCCTGCTTGCTCACTGTCTTCATGTCCATTTTCCTAAGTTTCCTATGTTTTTCTCTGTCTTGGACACTCCGTGTCTTCCATTTAGTGCTGCTTCTTGTTCTTGTTCTTCTTGTTCTTCTTCTTCGACGGCGCAGGCTCTTCCTTGATCGTCAGCTCCTCGAGAAGCTGGTGCGCGATCGCATCCGCGGCGGCGGCGGCGTCCACTTCCACGCGGCCCTTGGCGCCTTCGACTGCTCGCTCCGTGAACTTGGCCATGAACTTGGCGCTCTCGATCACGCGCGGGTCTTCGTCACCGAACGCCTCCTTGAAGAGCGAGTACACCTTCTTCTCGTACGCGAGCGCTTCACGGAACCCGCCCGCAAGTCCGCATGCCAACGCCATCTGGTGCAGCGTGTTGGCAGCCTGGATGCGGTCCAATTCGCCGCGCTTGAGCGACTCACGGTGGCACAGCAGCGCCAACGTGATCTGACCGACGTCTTGGCACATCATGCCCATCTTGAAGTACAGCGAGCTGATTTCTGGGAAGTGAGGGCCGCTGCAGAACTCGAGCAAGTAGATCGCGCGACGCAAGTGGGCGACCGCGACATCGGTCTGACCGTTCGCGTGCAGAAACAGTGCCAGGTTCGCGTGCGCGAACGCAGTGTCGTGGTAGTCAATGCCCGAGAGCTGCGTGTACAGCGCAAGCGCGCGTTGCTGCTGCGCGATCGCGCCAGCAATGTCACCAGCGTGGTACAACACCGTGGCGAGCGACGTGCTGCAGAGAGCAGCGTCCTCGTGGGCAGCGCCGCACACCTGGAACAGGAGCGCAGAGGTCTCTTGCAGCATGTCGTACGCAGTGGCGAGCGAGCCGCCGCTCAGGTGCAGGCGGCCACGCTCCAAGAGCTGCTTGGCCTGTGGCAGCGGGTGCGCTGGAAGGCTGTGCTTCACCACTGGGACAATGTCCGTGATGTCCTCGATCGTGAACGGCTGCGCGGACGAGAAGTCGTAGTTGCGGCTCACAACGCGAAGACCGTTGCGCTGGCACAGGCGGCGGAGCAGCACGGTCTTGTGGACGCGTCCGAGTGGCACTTCGGCGCTGTCCACTTCTTCTTCGCGGTTCCACAGAGTCAAGTTGTAGTCGAAACGGTTCTTGATCTCCGTCTCGAGCTTCTTCCAGATCGCCTTCGCGTCCAAGCTCGACGAAGCGACAGCAGCGTTGGCAGCATCCGCGGTTTCGTCGCTCTTCTTGGCATTCTTGGTGTTCTTGCCCGCCTTCTTGCTCTTCATCTTGCCGCCAAAGTCTTCGTCGCTCTTCACACCCGAGGAGCCGAGGACTCCGTTCAGAATCTGCACAAGCATGTCACCTGGAGCTGCACGCGTGGCCTCATCGGCGTTCAAGACGTCCGCGAGCACGTGCTTGGCGGCACGCGCAATCATCTCTACTTCCAAGAGCTCCAAAACGTACTTGGAGATGCCGCCGATCGACTCCAACTTCTTCGCAAGCGACGCGAGACGACCCAGGTAGCGCATGTTGATACCGCACGAGTGCATCAGCTCCGTAAGCGCAAACCCGTCCGCTGGCGAGATCGATCCGCGACGGATGTCCGAGAGGAATGCTGGGATGACCACGTTCTGTAAGTACGCCGCAGCGTCGTTCGCGGCTTCTTCGTCCGCAGTGACCTCCGCCTCGTCGATCGAAGCCTTGTACTTCTGGAACACGTTTGGGTTGAGACGCACAGCTGGGATGTCACCCACGTCGATTTCCTCATCAGCCTCTTCTTGTTCTTCAGCTTCCTTGGAAGCTTCGTCCTCTGGCTTCTTCTCGGCGTCCTTAGCTTTCTTCTCCTCGTCCTTCGCAGCCTTCAATGCATCGCGCTTCTCCTTGCGCGCTTGGTTCTGCTTCCAGAGAGAGTACAACTGCACAAGTTCAGGACGAAGCAACGCAACGTATCCTTCGTCTTGACGGTTGAAGCGAAGACCGTCATCTTCAGCGGCTTGCTGAGCACGCTCGGCGTAGTACGTCGCATCCTTTGGCGTGATGCGCACGAGGTCAAGCACGTACATGCGGCCGTCCGATCCAAGGATACCCTTAGCCTCCACTGGTCCGCAGAGCTTCACAACTTCAGTGGTAGCTTCGCCACCAACGTTCGCAGACGCAACGGTTTTGTCGTCCTTGGTCGCTTCCGCGGTTTCGTCCTCTTCGTCCTTGCCGAGTGGCTTGATGCTGCGCTCAGCGATGTGGAGCTTCTCGCCGGCTTCGAGCATCAGGTTGTGCATCTTTTCGTTCGAAGCGATGGTCTTGCCACCGTCCACCGAGCCGTACACGAGCTTCGACGCGGCTTCCCCCTGCAAGATGCCTGGAATCACGCTCTGCGCGATCACACGGACGCCCAAGTAGTCGACCACAGCAGTTGCCAGCGTGTGCAAGCCCGGGATGTCGGCGTCGTTGAACGCCTTCACGCCCTGCAAGTCGCGGTTCGCCGACGAGTACGCGGCTTCTTCGCTCGCAGCGTCCTTCGCGGTGAACTTCCCGTCGATCGAGAGCGAGAAGAAGATGTTGTTGAATACGTACACGTGCGCACTCACGTCGTCCATCGGGTTGATAGGCGGGATGTGGCCCTCGACAATTGCAACCGCACCCTGGGTCGCCGACTCGACGAACTCGTTCACAATCTTGTACATCACGCGCGAGCGCACGATCTGCTCCTTGAGCGTCGCGTTCGGCAGCTCACGGCAGCACTGGTACTCCTCGTTCCAGTCGCGCAGCACGCCGCGCTCGTCCATGCCAAAGGAAGCAGTGAGCTCGTCCTCCGCGCGGTTCAAGTTGTATTCGTGCTTGGCGTTCTTCACGACTGGTGTGTTCCATGGCAGCTTGCCGCCGACGTTGTTGCCCGCAGCGACCATCCACTCAATCGATGCAGGGCCCTGCTTCGCGAGTAACGCGGCCTTCTCGAGAAGCGAAGCGTACAGACTCTTGAACTTCTCCGACGCATTCGAGAGCACATCCGTCAACAGGTGCGACTGCGTCGACGCCTTGAGCGGCAGAGGGTCAAAGTTCGTCGCCGTCGAGCGGTTCACGTAGAAGCCGTTCACATGCGCAGTGACGTGGAAGACCGAGCCGTCGGCAATCACGACCTCCAGGTAGAGCAGGTCGCCGGCAAGCTTGCGTGGGCCAGGAGGAGGGTTGTAGCCCGAGAACACGATGCTCTTAACACACGTTGGCAGCTTCGCGTCCAGCACGTCGTCGTCCTTCTGTTGCTTCTGGTTCTGGCTCTTGTCGCCCTTCTTCTTGTTGCCGCCCTTGGCCGCTGGCTTCTCAGTCGCAGTGGCAGTGGCAGGAGTCGTACCTGGGAGCGTGTAAAACTCCTTCAGCTCTGGGAGCACAGGCACCTTGATGGCCTCCAGTTTCGCATGGATGTCGCGCAGTTGCTGCAGCTGCTTCTCCGAGATTTCGTTCGCCTTCTTCTCGTCGGCAGCAGCTTCACTGTTGGTCTTCGCCGCGTCGCCATTCGTGGCAGTGAGCGTCGACTCGTCAGCAGGCTGCTTGCTCTTCTTCTTCTTGTTGCCCTTGCCAGACTTCGCGGCAGCGACAGTCGACGTAGAAGCAGCGGCAGCGTCTTCTTCCGCGCCTTCTTCGGCGAGCTGTGGGATTGGCGGGTTGCTCAGCACGTCACGGAAGCGACGCACATGCGCACGCACCTTGCGCGCGTCGTACTTCTCGAGCACCATCTTGAGCGTCACATTGTCGACGACGTCTTCATACTCGCCGAGCTCCACAAAGTCGTTCAGCGCCACCCTGCAGCAGACACACAATGATCACACACAACAACGTCAGCATGATCCACGCGTGTGTCAAATACGCACAACATCACCACCAACGCCCTTCCAACGTACCATTTCTTCTGCTCGGCCGAGAGCACTTCCAGGTGGTAGCACGTGTAGCCCGCGAGCGCCGGGTACTCGGCGATGAGCTGGCGCAGCGAGAGCACGGTGTCGCCCGCGCTCACGTGGTCCAGGCGCACGAGTTGCTGCTTGCCGGTTGCGTCCTTGCCGCTGGCGGTCGGCGGCGCGATGAAGAGCGAGAGCGTCTGCTCCTCCTCTTCCTCTGGCTGCTGCTGCTGCGTCGCTGCCACTTCCGGGTCCTGCGCGGCCGCGTGCGCGTCGCTGCTGCTGTTGGCTTCGCCCATTGCTGCTGCCTCTTGTTGCTTCCTGCTTGCTCTCTGGGGAAATTGCGGAATGAGCGGAAATGCGGAAATGTGCGGCTCTCGCGCGCAATCACGTGCTGTGCAAAGGAAAGATTGGCGAGTTTGTATGGTGGGCGGACAAGCATGATTGACACTAGAACGATGAGTTCCTCTGTAAATCAATACCCTCTCTAAATGATAGGCTTGCTGAATCATAATGGACGGGGTATATGATTAAACAGGTTACTATTGAAGCCTCGATGTTCCGCCGCGATCGCCAGAAATCGGTTTATCACGGTACCATGTCACAACAGACGTGTAACAGATTCCACGACTGTCTGGTCCAGTTGTTGGGTTCGCCGCTTGCCACTTGAGCTTGAATTTCGAGCTTCAGAAGGCGTTTCCTCCATTCAGGCTTTCGTACTTGCACTGAGCACAAGCCATCACAGGCTTTTGGCAGATCGTCAGTCTTTGCTCTTTGCCGAATGAATTGAGTGCGTCGGAAGCGCAACCTGGTGTTGTTGGGTAATGGTGGCAAAACCACAGGAAGTTTCAAACACAAACACACCTGTCACATAAAACAATTTTGATTGATCAAATCAGTATAATTCATCTTGTGATCAAATAGACGTAATTCAAGGAAAATGACGACAAACCTTTACAATAGCATACCCTGTTTAAGAGGATTCGGACGGAATGGCTACAGTTTTGAATGCGATCACTCAACATCAGCAGCATTGGTGGTCTCCACTAGATCTGGGGCTGGCGCTTCAACTGCTGCGTTCACATCGCGATACGGCAGAGCTACTGGTTCGTTTGGCTCCGAATCACGCTCTATCTCCTGTGCATCATCATCAACAGCACTCTGTTTTGCAACTGAATCATCCATACTCTCCTCTTCGCCTCCACCGGCGAGCTCCTCGACAAAGTTCGAAGGGAAGATCCCACGAGCGCCATCACAGCGCTCACCTGTCCACCACTCGCCGCTCTCCTGGGAGAGCACGCGCAGGATCTCGTCTTTCTGGAAACTGAGCTCGTCCGGGTTCTCTGCTTGAAAGTCGTGTATTACGCGCGCTTGAAACAGCACAGTCAACGTCGTGTTTCGAGGCGACGGGCTTGGACTTTGGACCTGCTCACTATCTTCCTCATTCACGGTATCAGCTTCAATTGAGGCTTCGCTGTCAGCGTGACCATCACCGCCGTCATCGTCTCGCCCTTGTCGCTCTCGGTATTGTCGAGAATGCTGTCGTGGAGAGCGTTGCCCGAAGCTACTCCTCTTCGTGGCTGGCGGAGGAATGGGGCTCGTCGCTGGAGATACGCTCATGTCGTAGTCATCTGGTGCTCCTCCTTCTTCTCCTCCAATACTCTTCTGCGGTCGTTTGCGAGCAACGGGGGACGGTTTCTTGAGACTCTGACTGCCCAACACGCACTTCCACTGGATGATCGCCGCGTCATCTCCACCTACGGACACCAAATAGCTGTCGTTGAACGAAAAGCAAATCGACGGGATCGAGGACGCATGCGCAGCGTAGTTTCTTGACTTTGCTGCACGCATTGCCGGCCACTTGAACAGCCGCAGGCTCGATTTGCACGCGACTGCAATCAGACCCTCACTCTCAGGATGTGATGGTGCAGCTGCCAGGGACGATGCGCCAGTGACAAAAATGTTTCCACCACCATCACCTTCTTTATTGCTGCCACTCGCCGCCTTTGGTCTGGTGGTGCACACTGCCGCAATGTCCACCAGGCTCGTAGTATCCTCCAACCAGATTCCGGGGGTCGGCCATCCAAACACGCACGTCCACTTGACCCAGTGTGTATCTCTCACCAGGAACGCGTCCGTGATCTGCTTCATGTTACCCTTGCCAGGCGTGATCGCCCAGTGCAACAGCTCGCCATCGGACGCGTTGCTCTGCAGCAAGTCACCCTCAACACTCCACGTGAGCTGAGTGATCGCGCTTGAGTGGCCCTCGCACACGTGGAGCTTCTTGTAATTGTCGCCAATGTCGTAAATGTACACGAACGTGTCTCGCGCGCCGACTGCCAAGTAGTTTGCCTTCGGGCAGTACTTGAGCTGGGAAATGCTACTACTACCCCCAAGAGCTCCGCTGGTACTGCTGGTTGCTGTATTATGAAGATCCACTGTGCTGTTGCTGCCAGAAGAGTGCGCCTTGATGGTCTTCTTCAAGACGACCTTGAGTTCGTTGTATCCGACGATCAAGAGCTCTCCGTTGCTCATTCCAATCGCGATCTCGTCACCAAACGGCTGGAATTCCATACAAACAGCTCTATTCGCTCCACCGCCACCACCAGCTGCAGCAAAATGACCCCCAAGCTGCATGCGCCGCTTGCAGCAGTGCCGCCGCAGGTCCCAGATGCAAATGTAACCATCTTGCGAAATCGTCGCGACTTCGTCTTTCGAAGGATGGCAGCTACACGCGACGATTGCTCCACTGCGGGCTTCGAATACCAATTTCCACTCACCCGTGGCAATTGACAGTTCCCAGAGGCAATTTGAGCTGGTGCCTACGAGAATCGCCTTGCCGTCGTCTTTCCACTGCAAGCTCGTCGGTTTTGGCTGTTGGCTTGCTCCAGTTGGACTTCGATCACTCTCGCCTGGTAAAACACTCGGGAACTGGAACGTCCGTGTCTCTTGGCCTACTGGCACGAGTTGGTGCGAGCCTTCAGAGAACGTCCCTGCCAACAGTGGTGTAAACAAACCCTGGGTGCTCACACCAGGCACGCGAACTGGACGCTGCATGTTGCATTTCCAGAGCAGCAGCTTGCCATCTCCACCACACGAGACTACCAGCCCGTTCTTCTTGCAGAATGCGACCTGGGAGACTCCCTCTAAATGCGCGACGGGGCCGTTGTACTTTAGTTCGTGCAGTCTCGCATGAAGTGTTGCCGAATTGGGTTTGAGCGTTAGACGCTTCATGATCCCGTCAATCTCGACCTGCGCCTGTTTCGACAACTTTAACCTATTACCCGTCTCGTGGTCGTGAGGCACGACGTCCACAAGCCTCGCAGTCGGCTCGTACGCGATCTTCTCCAGCACCAGCTCGTTGATCTCGGCGTCCGTGTACTCGTCTGGGATCTCCCACCACTTGACAGGCTCACTCTCCTGTATCTGTTCTTGTTGTTCACCATTGCCGCTATGCTTCTGTAGCTGTTGTTGTTGTTTTTCAAGCATCACGAAGTCGACCTCGGGGCTTTTTCGAGGCTGATAGAACACGCACAAGTCGCCCTTTGCCGTGCCCGCGATGATTCTGCCCAACGTGTGGTCACTCTGGTTCGTCGCGACCAATTCCTTTCTCTGCTCATCGTAAAAGTAAATCGGCGGTGAGTCGTCCACAAACGCGAGACACGTGAAATCCTGAACGTCCAACCGCCCATGGAACGATGGTACGTTGCCCTCGAGCTTCCATATTTTCTCGCGCGGCGTCGGTGGACGCAATCGCGTGGGGGACCCGAACGCTGATCCGTAGAACGCAAAGTCCTCCTTCTCCTCGTTCGTGGGGGTGACATACTCGGTCTTTGTCAGCGTCCAGAAGCGGATGTGGCGCACGCCACAGCTCACCAGAGTGTAGCAGGCTTCATCGTCATTCAGCGCTTGGCCGGGTTTCTTAGCGTGTCGTGTCTCGGGGCGGCCGTACGCCTGGAAAGGGTTGAACGCCAGTGTGTACACACGAAAGCTGTGACCCCTTGCCGTGATGAGCAGGCTCTGCTCTTTCCAGTCGTGGATGCAAATCGTATTGTACATATCACCACCGAGCGACGCCACGAGCTTACCGTCATGTGAGAAGCTGATCGTGCGAACTGCAACCGTGTGGCCATTGAGTATTGTAAACCGTTTCCCCAGCGACTCATCCTTGGCATTCCAGACCAGCAAGTGGGTCTGTCGTCCTGCTTGGCCCGACGCGACGATGTACTGGTTCGGATGGACCCCGATGCTCGTGACGGCGTTCGTGTGCACTCGGAAGTACCGCTGCGTGTTGGTTTCTTTCGTGTAGAGCACCACGAGTGCCGCGGTGAACCACATTATCTCGCCGGTGGCCAAGTAGAAGACGCTGTTGCCATTGCTCGAGCCGCCGGATGAGGGTGCACCAGTCTGGAGGCCGTACACAAAGTCCAACTCCAGTTGAGACTGTGGTGCCGGAAGCACTGATGATGGTCCAGTCGTATCCGATGCTGAAGTTGAAGTTGCTGAGACAGGATCGTTGTTGTCATAGACACTCGGCGCGAACACATTGCTCCGGCACTGTGGGTACTTGACGAGCGCCTTCTCGTACATTTGCTGCTTCTGCTGCGCCGCGAGGATCGCTTGGAGCCCATCCACACGCTTCTCCATGTGCGCCACGCGCGGGAGTTTCTTGTCTGATAGTTGGTTGAGGGGTATCGAGAATTCAAATGAGACCTCGCTATCTACCATGGCCCGTTGTGAATGGTGTACGTACCAAAGACGAGCTTGCCGTCGGGACTTCGCGCGTCGTCGCTCGCCTGGGGGTTTGGCAGGTTGCCAACACCACCACTCAGCTGTAAATGGTGTTTCTTCCTGTTCGTGCCTTTCAACGCAGCACTGAGCCTATTACGTTGATGCCCCGCAAAACAAACATAAGTTAGAGGAAGAGCTCAACAACAAGTCAAGGCTTCATCCATTTACAGCCACAAGAACTCACTTTGGTAACCTTGAGATTGGCGACGTTGAAGCCGAGCCCGCGATGTTACCTGCCGTCGTAATTGGGTGGATCGCGACCGTGCCGGTCGTTGGGCAAATGTCTTTGGATGCTGCTTTTGAGACCGACTTCATCCACGAACGCTTGGCGTTGACGTTCCACGTCATGTCCTCAAACTCCCGGAGTACCTTGGCCATCTGCGACTTCATGCCATCGAGCATATCTGTGCGCTCTCTGAGTTGCTTGTCGATCTCGCCCGTCACGAGGTCCGTGAGCTGGTGCTCATACGCGCCACTGTCCTCTGCATTTAAAATACCCATGGACACGAACAGAGAGACGTATCGAGAATAGTTAGCGGTACATACAACAGCAATAGAGAGGAAGCAGTAGAAAGCGTACCCATCGTGGACCAAATCAAACGTATCAATCAGCCAACGTCTTCGCTCTCGTGCTCTTTCACTTCGTCGCTTTCTTTGCAGTACGCGGCATCCCTGCATCCATGGTTGAGTCTGGTAATGTGCGCCTCTTCAACCTCGCACAATTGCTAAGAATAGAGTGCCGCGTGTGCCTGAACGGTCGCGCTCCAGGTTTCCTTTGGGAAGTCATGGCCTTCCTTCATCCAAAGATTTTCTTGATCAAGACGAATTTGATTGGCGCTGGAGAAGCGTTGAGATGGCTCGCTTCATGGCTTCGCTCCTGATGCTCGTGCTGTGCCTCAGTTCTTTGACACTGCTCACCATCGGTGTTCACGGGAAGAAAAACATCGACTACGACGCGCTGGAGAGAGCGTGGGAGGCTGGCGACGCCCGCGAAGAGCTACGGTCTTCAGGCGACGAGCAGTTTGAGGCACTTTCATCAAAGTAAGCGAGCAGTTCTCTCTCTCGGCTGGAATGTGCTGAAGTGGGGCTCGCATGGCAACTAAACTCTCTTTCTCTCTTTCTCTCTGACTCTCTGGTGTACAAAGGAGCGAAGAAGAGGCCAAGGCACTGGGTCCACAGATGGTGTTCGTCACACTTCGCGAGGATCGAGCCAACGCACTTGAGCCGCTCGCAGAGGTGGCGTCCCGATGGAAGGAGGTGAGCGATCGTGAAGTGAGCGCTCATTTGCGTCGATCCATATCTGCCTCTGCTAATCTACAGCTCTTCTGAAACTGCTGCTTGTTGCATTTTCAAATAGTCGCTTTGGAATGGCGGTCTGGAGACGACTGTGTACGAGATCGAGCAAGACAAGAAACTGCTCGTGGGGCTCCAGCGAGGCGCCCAAATCACGGACCTGCGGCGGTTCTTGCTTGAGCAGCCCGAAGTGCTTGAGTTTGAGTGCAACAGCAGGACGTTCTCGCCTAATAACAACGGCGAGCAGCGTCAGCACAAAAAGCAAAAGAAAGCAGGACACGCGGGCAAGAAAATCGAGAGGTCTCGGTCGAAGTCGTCACACAAGAAGAGAGCTAAGCAATTTGAGGAAGATGATGAAAAGAAAGATACCGAAGCGCAGCATCCCAGCACACAACAAGAGCCCAAAAGCGAGCTCTAGCAAAATGTATGAAAGTTTGATGGCATTTACGCATCGCGAACGTTTTTTATTTTTTTCGGTGCACTTTTCCTCCCTGTAAACGAGCAACTCGACGCATTGTCTAGAGCTTTGGTTCATTCATTTCATGCATATCCAGGTATGTTTCTTTAGCCGCTGATGCGCTCGCTCTTGATCGCGTCAAGCTGTGGCGCCAGTGACTTGTTCTTCTTGACAGTCTCAAAGAAGACACTGAACTTCGGGTGCGAGTCCGTGTCGCGGACGCTGCTGATCGCGTCCACCGCGCGCAAGGCGCTTCGAATGAGATCCTTCGCGCGCTCCACCTCGGTGCCGACCTGATCCTCCTTGACCTTCTTGTTTGCAGTCTTTTCGAGCGGCTCCACCAGCAGATCCAGCGCACCAACCACCGACCCAGGCTGTACGTGGCAGATCTTGACCAAGATCTGGTGCGAGAGCATCTGAATGTCGTCCTGGTCGCGGAGTCCCTGCTGTAGGTGCGGGAAGAATGACACAATGTCGAGTTGCTGCGGCAGCGTCTCAATCAGCGTGTCAACACACGAGTACGCCGCCTTGCGAATCGGAAGACCGTCGTCCACCTTGTGTTTGAATGGACCGAGGTCAACCGTGCGCTCAAGCTTGATTTCCGTCGCAGCGAGAAGCGCTGGGAAGATCGGGTCCCGAACGTATGGGATCAAGAAGTGCGCGTGATGGTGCGCGCCAGTGTTGAGCGCCAAAAGCGCCGCACGACGCACGTTCAAGTCTTCGTCCTGGAGCGCCTTCAAGAACGGCGCAATGTGGGAAAAGAGCTTCTCCACAGCAGCGGGGTTTGCTGACGCCGTGAGCGCGTACTTGAGACTCGTGACGCCAGTCCAGCGAGAGCCGACAGAAGCGGAGCCACAAAGCTCAGTCACGACAGGGATCAGTTTGTCACCGTTTGTGATGGAGAGCTTGCCCAGGCACTCTGCGACCATGTTCCGCACACCTTCTTCCTCTCGCTCGCTCATTTTCTTCAGTACCGGAAGCACGCGGTCGACATACACGGTGAATCCGTGCTGTGGGCTCGCCGCGTGGTCAGAGATGACTTCGCGCAACGAGCTCAACAAGAGGTACGAGTTGCCTCCCTGCTCGAGCTTGTGCATGATCGTCTCCAGGTACTCCTCCGTGTTGCCCACACAGATACTGCCGAGCGCATACGCTGCAGCCGCCTTCACCTCTTCACCATTCACAGAGAAGTTCTCCAGGATCGTCTCCTTGACATCCGCGTATCCCTTTAGGTTGATCTGTCGTCCGAACTCTCCGAGGCTGTACAAAGCCACGACCTTGTTCTTCTCCGAGTTCTGACCGGTAATGTCCCCAACAAACTTTGAGAACGCAATTTGGCGGTTCGCTTCAGACGTCACCACACAAGTAGCAGCGATGCAGCGCGCCAAGTTCAGCACCGAGTGCTTCGAAAGGTCGGACGGAGAATCCATGAACGCGTTGAACAGATCCGTGAAGCTGCTTCCAGGCAAGTTGAGCTCAGTTAGCTGAGCAAAGAATGCCTTCAGCGCTTCCAAAGTCGGACCCTGAAGCATGGAGCTGCGGCAGAGCGAAATTGAGTTCGCGAGCGCCTTCTGCAGCAATGCATCGGTGGATGCAATCGTCGGCGAGACGCAAAGCGTGTTCGAAATCAGCACGATTCCCGTGCGGCACAGCTGCAAATCGCTGTCCACCACGAGATACGAGGCTTCCGAGACCACGTCCGAGAGAAGTTCCTGCTTGATCTGGGCTCCCTTGTGAAGCACCAGGTTGTTCAGCGCATCCAGCGCTGACTGTTTCAAAGTTCGCGACTGCTGGCGAAGGAGCTGGGAGAGCGCGATGATGCAGTCTGACAAGATCGAAGACATGTCAAGATTCAACTTGGAGCGCGCGATCACAGCGATCGCTTTCATGCTCTGTACACGAGTGATCTCGTTGTTGAGACGTTCCATGAGCAACGGGTAGACCTCGCCCACACGAGAGCTCAATTCATTACCTACAACATTATACACATATGAGTAAGCAACTTAAATTGTTCAGACGATAGGCAGAAACATACAAAGACGCAGATACGCACCAAGTTCCGCAACAATCTGCCCAATGCTGCTAATCGCAGACTCTTTGATCTCCTGGTCAATGTCGTGTGCCTTCAAGCTCGGAAGGACGGCTTCGAATACTGGCACAGCGTGGCTCTTGGAAGCAGAGTCGTTGATCTCCGAAATCACGCGAACCAGCGATTCGATCAAACCCAGAGCCTTCGCCACAGTCTTGTACCAGTCACCCTTCGCGCAGTGCACCGCAGCGTGGACAATTGCACCAATGTGCTGACGGAAAGGCTCCGCTGGGTGGGTGTCGATGAGCAGTCGGAGGAACACGAGTGCATCCAGCTTCAGGTCCGAGTGCTTGTCTTCAGCAGCGCGGAGGATGTTTGGCAACAGCACGTTGACATAGTCGCCAAGCTGGCCGCGTTCTACAGTCGCCAGCTCACTCAAGACCGCAATCACAGCACAGCGAGACGAGACCGACGCTTTTGGTCCGAATTGCTTGTTCGCAGATAGAACGATCACCTTGAGACGCGAGTGAACCTGTTCGAGATACTTGCTCGATGAAGGAGTGGCAGAGCCACCGTTTGGAAGAGTACGGCGAGTTGCGCGAAGCAGTTCCGCAAAGACAGAGAACACGTCGATGCGGACGTTTTCCTCACGTTCCTTGAACCGCGAGATGATCTGCTGACTGTAGTTTTCATACAGATGTTCCAGCAACTCTGGACGAGTCGTGATGATAGCCGTGAGCACGCGCAGGCCGGCACGACGTACTTTCCAGCTGGTATCATCGTCGTCACTGTAATCGCCATCATCTTCGTCTGAGTACTCTTCTTCGTCTTCATCCATCGCCTCATCTTCGTCTTCCGAGTCGCCGTAGTTGTAGTTTGGATCGTACTTGATAAACTCCATCACCAGCGTCAGAATGCTTTGCACGTGGGGAGTGATCTCGTTGTGGCAACGAATGACAAACGACTCAAACGCCTGGAAGCAGTTCTCACGAAGCTCACTGGACACTTCGTTTTGCAGAGACTCATCGTCAGGCTCGCCGCAGAACTTCAGCAGAATCGGAATGATCGCGTTCAAGTGTTGTCCCAAGCGGTGACCCGCAGTGCGCGAAAGCGTGCCAATAGTCTGGATAAACGTGCGCACATCCACTGAACCACTCGACGCTTCAATGCCTTTGATCAGATGCTCCACAAGGCGAGTCAGCAACGCATCTGACGCCATCACACCAAGAGAGCCAACGCAAGCAGTCGCGCGCTTGCGCACAAGTGGCGACGCATCGTTCAGTTGCGTGATCAAGATGTTCATAATCGTGTCATGCTCCGTCGCAATGTCGTGACCAAAGCGACGCAACAGGTCCGTCAAGATGTCAAGCGTCTCAGACTTCACCGCTTGGTCTTTACCCTGTCCAAGACCTTTCAGAAGGCGGGCGCACAGCCCCGACGCAATAGCCGCGCCAGTCTTCGTCGACACATCCGTGAGGATTGTTTTCAGACCAATCGAGTAGATGTCACGCAACTCAGGCTTGCCGTTCAAGATGAGATCGCTCAGCTTTGCGCAGATATCGGCCACCTGAGTTTCTTGCACTTTCGTCACCAAAATGCCCAAACTGGATTGTAAACACAACACGAAATATCAATCGATCAGTTGCTGTTCTCACGGCTGGCAGCACCACATGTTAGTTGCACACAAAGCTGCGTACCATTTCACGGCGATCGACTGCACGTCGTTCGACTTGTCGTCAAGCTGCTTCAGCACTGCAGCACACACCCTGCGATAGTAAACGCATCACATTTCATACACAACCCGCCCTACAGTTAGAGCGTCACTTCATTAAACACCATCAGAGAGATAGTGCATGGCACGTACTTTGGCTCAAAGTACGGACCCAGCTCTGTGTCGTTGTTGAGCTCGTTACAGAGATCCGAGGTCGCCATGTAGCGCTCATCTTTGTCAAAGTCCGTAGTCTAAATACCACCAGCACCAAACCACACACAGACACAGAAGACAAGCAAGATGTGTACCCAACGCTGGTTCGTTAGAAAAGCAGTCCGCAATCTAAAGATCCTCAACTCAGTAGCGCTGCTGTGGCAACGCAGAGGTTCATAGTGAAACAGAGGGAGAGAAGACGCGTCGACGCTGGCGTTGCCTCAGTACCATAATGCGCACATACCTTGTCCAGCAAGAGTGCGATCCGTTCTTCGTTCGCTGGCATCGCTGCTGATTCGACCTTTCTTCACCTCACTTGCTTTTCGTCGTTTGCTTCTTGAATGATCTCGCGCTTTTGAAAAGAGGGGATCACACCCAAAGGAAAGCAATTTATCGCCATTGCAGCCACACATAAGGTGGCGCACGCCATTTCAGTAACCAGCACTCACGCTTGGCTGAAAATGACTCACTATCGTATTTAGTGTAAACCACCTAACATTAGACGTTACCATCACTCTGAGAGTCTACTTCAACTCACTTCGATTAAGTTCGATTTCTTTCTTTTGCATCCCGAACCCAGACGCAAATGTGAAGCAGCCAAACCACGTCGCCTGTCCTGAGGATGCGATCGCAGTATTTATAGGAAGCCTCAAGCAGCAAACGACGGTGTGCACGCGAAGTGGTGACCAGGCGTCAGTAGTATCACTGACCTGGTTTGTGTGCAAAGCTCTCTCTTTCCGTATGGCTATGATTGTGTGTGTGCGTGTGGAGAGGAGAGGCGTTGAAACGCTTCGATTTGTGGTAAGATCTGTGTCTGACACGGAGCACTGACAGGCACACAGATAGAGTCTCGCTTTGCTCAGCTAGAGCTGAACTCGCGGAGCTCTCTAGTACTCACTTTGAAACTTAGCGGGCGGCGTGGCGAATGAATCTCGACCACCACCTTCACCATGACCAGAAGCAAAGGGAAGCGGCGCTCCTGCTCCATGGAGCCGCGGCTCGTAACCACGTCTCAAGTCCCGAGCGACGCAACTCATCGAACGTTCACGCCAAGTGCTACCATCAAACCTGCTACGAGCGTGAGCAGCAGACCGCTCGAGAGCTGCAGGTGCGTCGTATGGCGTTCTGATATGCGCTTTGCTGTTGCTTTGAATGTTTCGCTGAAAAGTGCTATCATGATGTCGCAAACTGTAGAAACTCCGCGACTCGTTTGGCGCGCTGAAGCTTGAGAAAGACAAGGAGATTGCGTTCCTTAGAGATCAGCTCGCAGCGTACACGTCCATGTCAAAGTCTCCGATGCGAGCTACAGGAGCTGGAACCGCGATGCCACCGTCGTGCAGTTCGATTGGTGTGCAGACTGCGTCTGGCTTGAACCCCATGCACGCTCCTGCGGTCCACTCCATTGCCCAATCGGTTTTCTCTGTGACCAGCAAAGGCGTTGTCCGCACTATACGTCTAGACCGTCAAGCGAGTCTCAAGTCTGCTCGAGTACTGGCAGCTATGCCTCGTGATCAAGCCAAAGGGGTTGCCGACCGCGTCGCTGCGGCTTTCGCAGATCCAGTACTCGCGCTTCCTTACCTCCATTCAATCCAATTCGGCGCGGATTTAGTCGAGCTAAGTGCTCAAGTATGCGCGATACTGGAATCGGAAGCGCGATGCTTGAGTATCCCAAGTCCGGTATACGTGCTCGGTGACATTCATGGGAACTACACTGATCTTCGCTTCTTCGCCGACAATATGTGGCCCATGGGCATGGGCCTCACGCCAGGCAATTTCCTGTTTCTTGGCGACTATGTCGATCGCGGGCAATCTTCACTAGAGTGTGTCGCGTATTTATTTGCACAAAAGCTTCTGCATCCGAAGAAGCTGTTCCTTATCCGCGGCAACCATGAAACTCGTGCGATCAACGGACTCGAGGCGCATTACGGATCAGGATGCTTCCTGGCCCAATGCAAAGCCCGCTTTGGAAACGAAGAAGGTTACATCGTGTGGCACCAGATCAACCACGCTTTTGACCGACTGCCACTTGCCGCAGTGATTGACAACGACATCTTTTGCGTGCACGGAGGCGTCCCACGTCCAATCGGAAGCGAGAAAACACTCGAGTCGATCCAGAAAATCCCACACACAGCACTTCTCGACGTGTTGGACGCAAAGTACTACGAAGAGAATGCGCAAATGTCGATGGTATCCGACATTCTGTGGGGTGATCCAGCGTCTGAAGAGAATGAACCGTCGATGGACAGCAAAGGTTTTGGGAAAAGTTTGCGCGGGGGAGTCGCGGTCAGCTTTGGAGAGACAGCGATCGAGAACTTCTTGCAGCAGCACAGGTTTTCGCGGATTTTGCGCGCGCATGAAGCCAAGATGGACGGTATTGCAGTCAGTAAAAGCGCGCGCGTGATCACCATTTTTTCCACCTCGAAAGACCACGGTTTGGGAGAAGACGCAAAATGCGGCTGTCTCTTGGTCGACCACGGCAAGATCAGCGCAATTAATCGCTCGCCTCAAGTTACGAAAAATCCGCAACTGCAGCGACGCCGCAGCATGAGTTTTCAGACCGAAGTGCATGATGGTGGTGCAGCAATGGGGTCACCTTTACGAGTTGGACAAGAATCGAACAGCTCTGGAACCGCAGGGAGTGTCAGCACGGGGATTGGACGTCCTCGAACCAATTTCCAGGGCTCTACCTTGATCGAAGTCTTATCGAATGCCGAAGACGAGAGTGACGAGAATACCACGCGCGCTGCTCGAGTCACACCCGTGAATGCAAACGATGGTGGCTCTGACTCTACTGACGATGAAGACGACCAGCCGTCATCACAACCACGGCGACCACGCATTCGCGCGACCTCTCGATCCAGCAGCACAATGGAAAGAGCGGGAACCACCACCATGTCCAGTGTAGCGATCCTTGCCGCGCCAACCGGGACGCCAAGTTCAGCGAGAGGGCACGTGGAAGATGAGGAAGGCAACAACCAAAACGATGATTTCTAAAGACACAACGAACATGCACACTCACTCACATCACATCTGCCAGAGCACTCTTGAAGAACAGAACCCCATCGATTAAAACGACACGGTTCAAGGCAGACGTAAACTCTGAAACAAGTTGTCTACGCACAACACAAACAGATTCTGGCAGGATTCATGATGTGCGAAGATATTAGCTTTGCTCGAAAATGAGAATCTTGCTCGGTCCATCTTCGCGGGGGTCTAAAGAACGACACACGAAGTGTGCTCAGTCAAAAAATGAACCCAATGTACCGTGGGTCAACCATTTGTAACTCGTTGACAGTATGCTCGCAACGGCACTTGCTACTCATTTTACAAAGAAGCCCACCCTGATGTCGGCGTGGGTTTTGGTTTCTTGCGGTTCGGCCTTTCCTCAGAGTTCCCTTCGTGGTACCTCTTGAGCAGAAAGCGGAGCAGTGGACTGCAATCCTGCGCAAGTCGCCACAGTGACCGGAACTGCTGCATGTAGGGACCCGCGATCGCCTCGCCTCGCGCGATCAGCTTGTTTTCCGATCCTAGTCATTCAATGTACAGCGCACCAATATCAGTCACTGACACTCAGCTCATCTGCACGCCACTCACCACTAACACCAACCGCCGTCTTCTTACCAGTAATGACAAGTTTGCGGTCGATGATCAAAAACTGTGCGCACACATACACAATCAAGTCAGACACAAGACATCATATCGTACACACTACCAGACACAGGCAGCAAGCGCTCTTAATTCATACCCTCGACTGTATAGAGGACATCTCGAGCGCCCGTACTTCTGCTTTCTACATGTAGAAAAAGACACATTGTGTGAGATGAAGCACGAAGTGACTGATAGCATGCTATCGATAGCAGACGCTCACCTTTTCGCCTGCTCGCAGCTCGGCGATCTGCGGCGCACCAGCCGAGATCCAGTCCTCGTCCACGATGATGCGAACTTTCACGTCTCGCTCCAAGGCTCGGACTACAGCAGTGACGATCTGTCACACACATTAGCCAGCCACATATACACACGCTTTTTAGCTAATGATAAAGACAACCAACCATGCCAGTTAGTACGCTGCCGTAACGTACCCTCTTGCAAGTGATCAGCTGCATGCAGATGTCTAGCTTGCCCTCCGTCCTGTCAATGTATCCGATGAATGTCGCGAGTGCGGTCTCGTCGTGCACCTTTCCGCACGTGCGCGAAGGCAGAAAGCTCCCGCACGGCGGCGGCGCGTCATCCGCGAAGAAGTGCACGCGCAGGATTTCCGCAAGCTGTTTACCAGGAGATCGGTTGTCAGTACCGCCTGCCATCGTCTTGGGCCGCTCGCCCTTCGCGAAGCGCAAGGCGTAGTTCTCGAGACTCTTTCGAGCGTTCTCCTTGAACTCGAAGAGCCGCGCGACCTCGCAGGGCCTCGCGCTCGTGCTGTTGATCAGCTGGGCGAGCACCCACATCATCGTGTTCTCAGGTGGTGGCATCTTGGGGAAAATGGTGATGTTCTTTCAATGTTTTGTCAATACTTCCATTATCCGGTAGCTAGATTATAGAGGTTTCCACACTGAAGTGCTTCGCTGGTGCAACACATGATCAAATGTGAGAAACCTGACAATGAGATCGATTCAACGGCGCGATGGCGGTGGAGAAAGTGAATGCTCCGTGTGATTAAAATGCGGTTAAGAAAACGAATTCATCAGCGGCTCCCGGCGCGTCTGCTGCATCCCAGCAGCAGGAGTCTTGAGCGCATCGCACTCGCTGGTTTTCCACAACTACATTGATAACCCCTTGCGTAGACGCTCTGCAACGAAGTGGCGCTTCGCATTGATACATCCGAGTGACTACAGCGATTCGGAGACGGCCCACAACGCGCCAACTCGATCGACTACGAAGTCAGTGGACACAGATCTCGGCTATTGCATTCGCACGTTATACAGTTTGTGCGGTGCGGACACGAGCAGCGCTAGTAGCGGTGCTGACACGACCATGCTCCGCACGTTCACGAGCTGCATCGGCGTCAACTGTAGCAGCAGAAGCAGTCGTGGCGCCATTACTCGTGGTAGCAGCAGCGACGACGCGCCGCGCGAAGGCCAACCAACATGCGATGTAGACAATCAATCGTCGCCACTGTAGTCGCCCATGACGTCCACGTACCTCCCACGATCTACCGATCCAGCAGCAACGTTACAGACAGAGCAAGGGTCGCCCAATGGAGGCGAGCAGCACTTGGGAGCTGCCGCTAGAAGAATATGGCGGAAGCGCTTTCCTCAGCATCGTCGACGCTTTTTTCTAGGAAAAGAGCAGCACATGAACGACAATGTGGCACAATGACACCACTCACGCGTCGCCCAGGGTACTATGGTAGGAAGAGCAATGAGCATGCACTCATTCCCTGCATCATCTTGAAGAGCTCTTGTAGCGAAGCGCGTATCCTTCAAGGCATTGGCTCTCAAAACGTGGAGGAACGTTCTGTATCGAGCTGCGTACACGTGCGACGCTGGAGATTCTTCCAACGAGGAGATCCATGACGCGCACGCACGCACGCGTTGCAGGACGACGAGACAACTCGAAAGGCAGCCATCGTTGTTTCATTTCGCATACCAGCCCACCCCCAAAACCGCAACCCACGCCGACCGCTAGCACAGAAAACGTTTGGAAGAGAGCCAATCGTTTCGTTTCGCCCTGTCGCACGTCGTGTTCGCCAGGGTATTCATTTTAACAGGATGAAATGTCCTAAAAATTCATTCATTCAAACACAAAAACGTATTTGAAAGGGTTTTCTGAAGATTGTACTTAAGAGGGTATAGATTTTCACAAGAGAAAGGAAATCACCTGCCAGACATGATTGGTGGAGGAGCTTTATTCGAGGGGGGGTTGCGAGATTGAATTGAACGCCGCCCTGTCGTCGTTGCCGCCAAGCAATTGGCACCCAAGCATTCTCGGAAAGCCAGCTAAAGCAGCAGTACCTCGTGTCTACAGCAGCAGCGTCGCTCCCCCCAGACATCCATCCACGATGCCGCCTCGCGCCAAGAAGGAGCCGAAGGAGAAGAAGGACCGCAAGGAGAAGAAGGTGAGCAAGAAGGCGGCCGCCGAAGAGAAGAAGAAGGCCGACAATGAAGCCGCGCTGCAGAACATGTCGCTCGCCGACCGTCTCGCCGAGGAGGGTATCATCGCCACGTGCTCGCACAACGCGCGCTCGCTGCACAAGAACTTCAAGGACATCAACGTGCTCAACTTCTCGATCACGTACTTTGGCAAAGTGCTCATGGAGGAGTGCGACATCTCGCTCAACTACGGCCGTCGCTACGGTCTCATCGGTCGCAACGGCTCGGGTAAGTCCACGTTCATGAACGTGCTCGGCGCGCGCGGCATCCCGATCCCAGACAGCATCGATATCTATCACTTGAAGCACGAAATCGAGGCGAGCGACATGACCGCGCTCGAGGCCGTGCTCTCGGTCGACGAGGAGCGTGGCAAGCTGCAGGCGGAGGCCGACCTCTTGTCCGAGCGCATGACCGACGAGGGTCTGCCAGAGGAAGAGAGCGAGTCGATCTCGGAGCGTCTCACCGACCTCTACGAGCGTCTCGACGAGCTCGATGCCGACACTGCCGAGCTGCGTGCGCGTAGCATTCTCGCGGGTCTGACGTTCAGCGACGCGATGATGGCCAAGAAGACCCGCGAGTTCTCGGGTGGTTGGCGTATGCGTATCGCGCTCGCGCGTGCGCTGTTCATCCAGCCGACGCTGCTGTTGCTGGATGAGCCGACGAACCACTTGGACATGGAGGCCGTGGTGTGGCTCGAGGACTACCTGTCGAAGTGGAACAAGATCTTGCTCATGATCTCGCACTCGCAGGAGTTCATGAACGAAGTGTGTACCAACATCATCGAACTCACGGGTAAGAAGTTGGTGTACTACGCCGGTAACTACGACTCGTACGTGAAGATTAAGGCCGAGAAGGAGGAGAACCAGATGAAGCGATACAACTGGGAGCAGGACCAGATCAAGCACATGAAGGACTACATTGCCCGCTTCGGTCACGGTTCCGCCAAGCTCGCGCGTCAGGCGCAGAGTAAGGAGAAGACGCTCGAGAAGATGGTGCGTGAAGGTTTGACCGAGAAGGTCACGCAAGAGATCATCGGCGACTTCAAGTTCCCAAACCCGGAGCCGATCCCGCCGCCAGTGCTCATGTTCCAGAACGTCGCGTTCGGCTACCCTGGCCAGCCATTGCTGTACAGTGACGTCGAGATGGGTCTCGACTTGGACTCGCGTGTCGCGCTTGTGGGTGCCAACGGTACGGGCAAGACGACGCTGCTCAAGCTGATCACGGGTGACCTCGTCGCGGTCTCGGGCAACGTGCGTCCGCACAGCAAGCTGCGTATTGCGCGTTTCTCGCAGCACTTCGTGGACGTGCTGGACCTCGAGCAGGCGCCGCTCGAGTACTTCCGCTCGCTCTTCCCGGGCAAGTCGGTCGAAGATGTGCGTAGTTACCTGGGTCGCTACGGTATCTCTGGTGAGGTGCAGACGCAGATCATGGGCCAGCTGTCCGACGGTCAGAAGTCCCGCGTCGTGTTCGCGTACATGGCGCAGCAGAACGCGCACATGCTGCTGCTCGATGAGCCGACGAACCACTTGGACATGGAGTCGATCGACGCGCTCGCGCGCGCGATCAACGAGTTTAAGGGCGGCATGCTGCTGGTGAGTCACGACATGCGTCTCATTTCGCAGGTCGCCAAGGAGATCTGGATCGTCGAGAACCAGCGAATCCGCGTGTACGAGGGCGAGATTTCGGACTTCAAGATGCAGGTGCGAAAGCAGCTCAAGCTCGGCGACAAGTAAGCGAATAGGCGATTGAGCGAAAGCTGCTGCTACTGTACCGTACAGTCGGCTGCCTCTCGCTTTCTCTCTCATCTCTCTCTTGCGCCTTTTCGCCACTCTACTTCGCGTCTCTCTTGGAAGAGCTGTGGGCTTCGACGAATGGACGGAACCACGCAAGCAGCAGCGCCAAGACGAGTTGGATTTGAAGAAGAACAGCAACAACAAAAACAAGTATATACCAAAGTTATGGAGCGGGCACGCCGCTCTTTTTAATATAGATTTGTGGGATTCGGTTTGGAAACCAAACACCAATTTTCAGGCGTCTTGCTTCTCTGCATCTGTCCGTCTGTCTGAGATTAATGCGATGATGGGTTCACTCTTCTGGCTGGTTCAACAACGGATTGAAATGGATCCTTGTTGTTGTGTTAGATTAGACCACGCGAACGAAAATTTCTCTTCGATTACGACGCGATGGGGAGCCCAAACTCGTCGATTCGTCGCCCGTTGTGACCGTTGTCGAGCGCTCCGGATGGCGCCGCGGGCAGGTTGTGTTGCTGCGCCGGCGTCAGGTAGGACGGCGCGGCCTCTGCTGATGCCGCCTCGGCCTCTTCTTCTGCCCACTCGTCTTCCAGTCCAGCGAGCTCCGCCTCCAGCTCGCTCTCGTCCACATCCGCTCCGATGCTGTCAATTGTCAGGATAAAGACAAAAGTTAGAGAGCGACCCGATTGCAATCTCTATTACAGCAAAAGTGACTGTCACGCACCCGTAGGATCGCCCCATGATCTCCTGGATCTCGTTCATGTCTTCCATCAAGTCGGCCATATCGTCTTGGACATCCTATCATTGATAGGGGACAGCGATGGGTCAGTTATTAGAGGTTGAAGGCAGTTTGAAATGGGTACAAACGAAAGAAGGGAGATAAACGCACCTCGAGCTCGTTCATATCGATCTTTTTCGTCTCGACCTTGAGCTGCACGACCGCGCTTTTCATCGCTGCTACGGTGTCCACCGTGTCTCTCGATGTCTCAATTGCGAAAGCAGCCTGTCGGTAAAAATAATTCCCACACAAGCGAACGCATTAGATACCATAGCTTTCTTACGCACATGGCATACAGTAGATCATAAATATTCCCCGTACCTGCTCAATGTTGAAGGACTGGGCAGTCAGGTTGTCGCGCTGCTGCTCGTACATCTTCTTGCGCTTGAGCGTCTGCATCGCGCGCTGCTTGACGGCATTCAGCGCCGGCCCTTTCGTCTTTGCCATCTTTAATACGCATACAAAGTCACATGCACATGGAGAATACATTCATTCGTCGCAGTGAGTTGTATATCCCTTCATGCTGCAAGCCATTTTCCTTCTGCTTTCAACATACCTGAAGCTTGTACTTGCGTAGCTCCTCGTCCAGCTTTGCGATCTGTATACACAAAACAAAAACCACATGAGCACAGAGCAATGCAAAGCAATTAGTGCCTCATTGTACATGCATTCTCTCTCTCTCAAACCGCTGCAGCATGAGTTTGTGCGCATCAACCCACCTTCATGTCCAGATCGGTCGTGCGGCCTTCGACGCGTCCGCCGACGTCGCTGATGTTGACGTGCGGCACCTCGGCCTTCTTCTTCCCAAAGATGCGGTTCATGACGTCTGCTTCTGCTGCTGCTGTTGTTATTGCTAGTGCTGCTGCTGGGCGTTCTGGACGTTTGGCGAGCGGTCGATGTGGTCTTCTTCCGCGTCTTCCACTTCTTCTTCGGCTTCGGGCGTATTGATGTGCTGGTGTTGGTTTCCAGCGCAGAATGCAGAATGTGGGTGGGTACGGTCCTCTATTATGGTGTCACACGACCTAACAGGGTAAGCTGCATATATCCTATAATATGATACGCTAAACCATAAAAAGGGCAATTTACACCCTTCAAGCAGCAAATGTATTGGAAAGGGTATGTGTTCGATTAAATCCGAAAAAGAGTTTACACCTTTTTCGATACGTTTGCTGTCTGAAGTGTGAACCCTTTCCCTAGTATTTTAACCCTAGAGTGTGTGAATGGTAGGGGAAACATATAGGATAGCCTATTGAGAAGTGCAGCCCAAACCGGTGATCGAGTTACTCAAATCAGAAGGAAGCGCGACGAAACCCAACGAAGACGAAGATGATGATGGCATTGGGAACAAACATGGAATGCAAAGGGGCCATGAGACCGAAAGTGTTGACCAGAATTGAATTCGACTAGCCAAGACGACGAACGCACGCCTCATTGAGGAAAAAATACGCCGTCGCACCACCCAACGTGACTGAGCGCCTGCAGCCGACATGGATGTGTACATCTTGCTAATCGTGCTCGCGAACGTGATGTTCTACGTCGTGTCGCTCGCGTGCGTGTGGCTCATGCGCCGCCGCGTGCGCCGCCTTGAAGACGAGGAAGTGGTGCTCGGCCGCGCGCTTCGCGAGGCACTAATTGATGAGTACGGATGCGAACCCATGTACGTGTACACACTCCTGTATGTACGTGAACTAACTGACAGCAATGCATGTGGTTTCCTGTGTATGTTCCTCTCTTGATCGAAGCAGCACGCCTGCCGCAGAACACCGCATTGACGCCGCCACCAGAGAAGCCGAGGTGGGCTACCACACGTGCGGGTATTGCCAGTTTGACAACTTCAAGCGCACGCACTACTGCGCGCTCTGCGGCGAGAAGATCAGCGCGACGATCACGGACGCGCCGAAGCTCACGCGCGAGAAGGTCACGAGTCGAAAGAGCCGAGCAAGGTACCGTTTCAATATCCTATTATCCTATATCTCCGCTTTAAGCTTCGTGTATTCATTGCCGTTGCACGGCTATGTTCTGTGTTTATACAGGCGCCGCAATGAGTGGGTCCGGAAAATCGACGTCGAGGGGCAAGCGTTCTGGTTCAAGAGCGCCACAGAAGAGTTGGGTCTGGAGTCACTGCTCCCTGGCGTCGTTGTGCACTTCAACGCTCCTGTCATTGATAGTGACAGAACAGCTATTAACAAGGACAACCGAGCCCAAGACGAAGCCTCAAGCGAACCTGAGGACGAGAAGAACGTGTCGCTCTTGGCACAGGACGGCATTGAGACCGTCGTGAAGCGCGGTCGCCACGATCTCGAGACAGAGGCGCACGCCGTGGTGCTCACGCTGGATAATGTGTCTGATGCGAACGCCGCCATGTTTGCAGACAACACAGACCTGGGCTCGCAGGACCGCGTGCGAGAAGCGCTGGAGCTCGCGGCCAAGGACTTCCCCACAAAGTACGCACACTTTGTCGTGTGCACGTCGTCGCTGCTCGTGCCAGCGGAGGTCGAATTCCTCAAGCTCTCGGTGCACCGCGACTTTGTAGTCGAAGAGTCGATCGAGCACATGAGCTGCATTGACGAGAAGCACATCCGCTCGGTCATGCGCATCAACTTTGTGGACGAGAGCGGCGTAGACGCGGGCGGCATCCATCGCGAGTGGTTCATGCTGCTCAATGAGCTGCTCGTGGGACCCTCAAACGGATTGTTCAAGTGCACCGACCAGGTCGACCAGACATTCTACCTGAACCGCAACTCGCTCTACGATCACGGTGACGACCACTTGTCGTATTTCTACGCGTTTGGACGTCTCGTGGGTCGCGCACTCTTGGAGGGCGAAGCGCTTGGGTTCCACCTGTCATTACCGCTGCTCAAGATCATCTTGGGGATACCCGTGACGTTCAGTGACCTGGCGTATTTCGACCCCGAGACGTACAAGAGCATGCTGTGGATCGCGCAGAACGACGGTGTCGACGCGCTCGAGCTGAGCTTCAGCATGACGGAGATCCGAGGCGGCGAGATTGTGGTCGTAGACTTGATACCGAATGGCCGCAACCTCGACGTAACGGACACCAACAAGCGCGAGTATCTGGAGCGCAAGTTCCAGTACATGCTCTTTGAGAGCGTGTCCAGTCAGCTGTTTGTGTTCCTCAAGGGCGTGTACGAAGTGATCCCGAAGAGTTTGTTCGCGCTCTTTGACCCCGAGGAGTTTGATTACGTGCTCTGCGGCTCGGACGAGATCGACGTGACGGACTGGGAGAAGAATAGCAAGAGCTCGAAGAACCTGCGGCGGTCGAGAGCGCTGGGCTGGTTCTGGGAGCTGGTGCGCGACATGCCGAACGAGTACCGACGACGACTGTTGCAGTTTGCCACCGGGTGCTCGCGGGTGCCGCTCGTGGGCTTCAAGGGACTGACCAGCTACGACGGCCGCATCTGTCCGTTCACGCTCAAGGGCGTCTCGTACGAGAACTCGCAGTACATCCGCAGCCACGCGTGCTTCAACCGCTTGGACCTGCCGCTGTACACGGATCGCAATGAGCTCCAGAGAATACTCTACGCCACGCTCGACACCGAGTCGTACGGGTTCACAACCGACTAGCAAGCGGACTTGGAGAGCGAAGGTATTGAGTGGATGCAAGGAGAAGTGAATAAGGTGATGGCTGCTGAGTGTCGGATGGTTTGAACGTATGAACCCGAGCCAATGAGCAGGCAGATCAGGCTAGTGGGAGAGGTGAGCTGCTGGCAGAACGAGAGCTTGCATTAAAAAAGCGGCCACTCATCCTTCTAGGCTCCTGTTGGTGTTGGGTTGATGCTCCACATGCTCTATCTACCCTCCAATATTTTGGACACACTTGTTCTTTTGAGATGCGTGTTGTGTTGACTTGAGCTCCTGGGATATTCCAGATATTTCACTTCACACAAAGTTGCTCATTATTGATCCGGAACAGGCGTTCAGACGGACGCAACTGGATGTATCCATCTCACTTCATCACCACCAAGCGCTTGTGCGTCCATTAGGTATCTGCCACGCCTCGTCTTGGTGATATTTTTCTTCTCTGGAGATGAGGCCAGTACTTGTTTCCATTCATTCGCGCTTGCCTCACTTGACGCAAGAGCTGTATCCCCTGATTTATCATCTGCACAGTAGTCACTCGTATAAGTGCGTCTGTCTACTTTATCTTGATAAAACAAGGTTACATTCCAAAACGCACTTGTACGAGTGACTGTTGTACATCCTTATCTCCACGAAAACCGCACTTTCTCTTAACCCTCATGTTCAGTTTGAAGCAACACGCACGGAAATGACGAAGAAGGATGGCTCGAAGTGTGAGATTCTCGCCGCCAGTAGTGCGTATGATGATGGTATGTGGATGGATGCGAGTTGGCTGGTTGGCTGACTACAGTGACTGTGAGCGCGTGCCTGCTCGTGAACACCTCTTGACTCAGGATGCAGTCAGATAGTTACCAATAGCCTCATTGCATAGCCGACCACAAACGGAAAGCAGTCGCACTCCACCGTACGTTTACGGCTCTCTGTGTGGTATCTGCACTGAGAGGTGACGTGACGACATACAGCGACAACGAGAGCTACATAAATACCAACTCAAAGGCGATTCTGCTGGCAGAGCGACACGTACGCAAACTCTCACCAATCCGCATTACCCATGCCCGAGTCGTCTTCCAGCTCGTCCAAGCACGTGCTCGTCATGTTCTACCAGCTGCTGCCTGGCCTCGTCGTCGTGGGCCTGCTGGTGTTGGGCTTCGGCTGCCGCAAGAAGATTCAGACCGAGCTGCAGGCGCCGCTGCTCCCGTACGTTTCTGTGTACTACAGACGAATGTGTATGGGGGCTGATGGATTGTGGTGATGACGCTCCGATTCACTTGACTGACCTGCAATCATGTTTGTTTTATGCGATTAGTGTCGAAACGGTCGAGCATCGCGTGGACGCAGCAACGCGGTACGCAAGTCCTGCTCTCTACTAATATTGAGAAGCTACACTGTGGGCGAGTTGCTAATTGCCTTTGCTCTGTTTATTTTCCGCATCTACAGAGAAGCAGAGGCGGGCTTCACGGTCTGCGCTGGCTGTGAGTTTGAGAACTTCAAGCGCTTCTCATACTGCAGTCTCTGCGGCGACAGACTGTCCCGAGACGTGTTTTTCAACAGCTCCATAGGCGGCAGGCGGTTGAAAGCAAGCGAACAGCAGCACGAGACGCCAACACACGCCAAGTGGCTCAAGACCCAGCAAATCCGCGTGAGGTAAGCTTCGCTCAGTCAACGGCGAGTGACTGATTACAATCTTGAGAATACTAATCACCGTTTGATCATGTATTGATATGTAGGAAACGCAAGGAGTGGGTGCGCAAGGTCGATGTCAACGGCAACTTGTTTTGGTATCGAAGCGCTGTGGAGAGCGCTGTCACGAGTCAAAGCTCAGGCTACGTCGTCTCGTTCAGGAAGCACCAAGACAACAGCAACAGCACTGTCGCTATTACCCACCCCCATGAAGACGGCGTCGAGACCATTGCGCCGAGCATCATGAAAATGGACGCGTCTGTGAAAATGAAGATCCTCACTTCATCGCAGGCAAACCCTGCGGTATTCCCCACTGGTGCCACACTCGAGTCCAAGGAGCGCGTGAAAGACGTTGTGGAGTTTGCGGCGAAAGATTTCCCGACAAAGTATGCGCGCTTTGTGGCCCAGTCAGCGTCGATGATCGTGCCTGCGGAGGTTGAATTTTTGAAATTGTCGGTGCATCGCGACTTCATGTTGGAGCAGTCGATCGACCATATCGGCTGCATCAAAGAGAAGAACATCCACTCGTACATGCGCATCACGTTCTTGGAAGAGAGCGGCGTGGATGCTGGCGGTGTACATCGCGAGTGGTTTATGCTCTTGGCTGAGCAACTGTTGAATCCAACCCTGGGGCTGTTCCTGTGCACGAACAAGACTGAGCAGAGCTACTACCTCAACCCGAACTCGGCGCACGACATTGGCGAAGACCACCTCGCATACAACTATGCGGCAGGAAGACTCATCGGCCGCGCGTTGCTGGAAGGAACAGTGTGGGGTTTCCACTTGGCCATGCCGCTCATCAAAATCATCTTGGGCATCCCAGTCACTTTCGGCGACTTGGAGTACCTGGACCCAGAGGCATACAGAAGCATGCAATGGCTGCTCGCGAATGACAGCGTCGAAGACATCGGGCTAGACTTCAGCGTGACCGAGAAGCAAGGCGACGAGGTTGTGACAGTGGACTTGATCCCAAACGGTCGCAACATCGCTGTCACAGACATCAACAAGCGCGAGTACTTGGAGCGCAAGTTCCACTACATGGTGTTCGAGAGTGTGTCCAGTCAGCTGTACATGTTTCTGAAGGGATTGTACGAGGTGATTCCGCAGGAGCTGTTGATGTTGTATGATGCGGAGGAGTTCGACTACTTGCTGTGCGGCACGCAGGAGATCGACGTAGAAGACTGGAAGGCGCACACTGTGGTGTCATCGAACCTGCTTCTGCCCAAGACGCTCGGCTGGTTCTGGGAGGTCGTCGCGGACATGCCGAACGAGTACCGAAGACGGTTGCTGCAGTTCGCAACTGGTTCTTCGCGTGTACCACTCGCGGGCTTTGCCGGACTGACAAGTTATGACGGTCGCCTGTGTCCGTTCTCGCTCAAGGGCGTGTCGTACACCATGAGTCCGTACATCTCGAGCCACGCGTGCTTCAACCGACTCGATCTGCCGCTCTATCGCTCGAAACGCGAGCTCCGGACGGTGTTGTACGCGACGCTGGGGACCGAGCAGTACGGGTTCACGACCGACTAGGAAGAAAGACTGATTGGTCAGGATAGAGGATTGCTGGAGAAGAGCGTGTATGACTGGTATTGCGAACTGCAAGCTGCATCTTCATGTGTGAAATGTGAAATAGAGTGACTATGGAGTGCGTGCATGAAGCGCTCCATCTCCATGGTTGGTGATGCATCCAAAATTTTGGATTTTTCGCTCAAATATTCCACCACTTTGCCCTGACTTCTAACATGAAAATTCACACACACAACAGAGTTCCAATGAGTTGGCCAGCAAAACTCATGACCTTGAAGTTCACCCCCGAACGTTGCAGTTGAGACAGGTCTGACCGGAACAAAGTTGACACAAAGTGACGCGCGTTCGGGCTTCTGATGGGTGGCTGTGGTGGGCCACCAGTAGCGTGGTTGTGATCGCGAGTGTGTCTTGACGATGATGCTGGCGCTGGAGATTCCGGTCTTGAACCCTCTTCGTGATGATCTGCCGTGGTTGATTTACTGGATACATGTTTCCTACCGTACGCTGATGATACACAACCAAATGGTGACAAAAAGCCTTTCAAAAAATAAGTTCAGTTTACCAAAGTCAAAATATTCCATCCAAGCACCTTCATCGAGATGTTTGCCCGCTCATACTTTAATCAACTCAAACGCTTGAAAGGCAGCATGAATCCGCCCGAAAACTGAATCCCCTATCTCCTCAACATGGCTGACGCCAGCAGTGATGGGACAAGATGACCATCAGCAGAGTGATGGTCACCAATGTTGAAGGAAAGGGAAACCCAACACCCGATACAAAACAATAGACATTTTCACAAAATCTGCAAACGCGAAAGGATTGGCATTATTGGCAGCTGGTCTGGTCTGGTGTGTCCACTGGAACCCGTCGCTTCAACATTGGCCACCGCAAGTGTCACATTCACGCCGCCTCTCTGGCTCACACAACCGAATCCGCCGCCTTTGCAGCAAGTGACCGAGAGAACACACGCGCTAGCGAGGCATAATGGCGGTCGATGCGGGCTCCGTGCTGCTCTACCAGGTGATGCCGTCGGTGTTTGTCATCGGGCTGCTCTGCCTACTGCTCCAGCAGAAGAGCTCGAACAACTCGGATCTCCGCGCGCCGCTGCTCTCGTACGTCTTGCGTGTTGGTTTATGAGCGATATGATGCCGTTGGCTGCTGTTGATTTTGCAAGTTTTCTCATCGATTACGCGCTGTGTGTGTTTGTTATTCAGTGACGATACAGTGGAGCATCGCGTGGACGCCGCGGCTCGAGAAGCGGAGGCGGGCTTCAGGGTCTGCTCCGGTTGCGAGTTTGAGAACTTCAAGCGCTCAGCGTACTGCTGCCTCTGCGGTGAGAAGTTACCAAAGGAACCAACAGCAGCAACAAGCAATAGCGCTCGACGGAATGAAAGTCAACTGGAGACGCCGACGCATGCGCGACAGTTGAGAACGCAGCAGATCCGCGTGAGGTTCGTTGTACCGCGTATTTCACTCTTGCATGTGTTCGAATCCGTCTCAGCATGCTCACTTTCTCTTTCTTGTGGCATGTGATTGCACAGAAAGCGCAAGGAGTGGACTCGCAAGCTGGGTGTCGATGGCAACATGTTCTGGTACCGCTCGTGCCTCAATACCGACAAAGTTACATCATCATCGTCGCAGTCGCCTGGCTTTTGCGTCGCTTTCAAGTCACCATCAAAAGAAGACATGCCGCCAAAAGAAGATGGTGTCGAGACGGTCGCGCCTGGTATAATTAAAATGGACGAATCGTTGCAAATGGTGCTGCTGAGCTCTTCGGACGCGAACCCCGCAGTATCTTCCACTGGAAGCGCCACACTTCAGTCGAAGGATCGCATGAAAGAGATTGTGGAGTTTGCGGCGAAAGATTTCCCGACAAAGTATGCGCACTTTGTCGTGAGCACAGCCGCGCTGATCGTTCCCGCTGAGGTGGCGTTCCTCAAGCTCTCGGTGCATCGCGAGTACATGCTGGAGGAGTCGATCGACCACATCGGCTGCATCAAAGAGAAGAACATCCACTCGTACATGCGCATCACGTTCTTGGAAGAGAGCGGCGTGGATGCTGGCGGTGTACATCGCGAGTGGTTTATGCTCTTGGCTGAGCAACTGTTGAATCCAACCCTGGGGCTGTTCCTGTGCACGAACAAGACTGAGCAGAGCTACTACCTCAACCCGAACTCGGCGCACGACATTGGCGAAGACCACCTCGCATACAACTATGCGGCAGGAAGACTCATCGGCCGCGCGTTGCTGGAAGGAACAGTGTGGGGTTTCCACTTGGCCATGCCGCTCATCAAAATCATCTTGGGCATCCCAGTCACTTTCGGCGACTTGGAGTACCTGGACCCAGAGGCATACAGAAGCATGCAATGGCTGCTCGCGAATGACAGCGTCGAAGACATCGGGCTAGACTTCAGCGTGACCGAGAAGCAAGGCGACGAGGTTGTGACAGTGGACTTGATCCCAAACGGTCGCAACATCGCTGTCACAGACATCAACAAGCGCGAGTACTTGGAGCGCAAGTTCCACTACATGGTGTTCGAGAGTGTGTCCAGTCAGCTGTACATGTTTCTGAAGGGATTGTACGAGGTGATTCCGCAGGAGCTGTTGATGTTGTATGATGCGGAGGAGTTCGACTACTTGCTGTGCGGCACGCAGGAGATCGACGTAGAAGACTGGAAGGCGCACACTGTGGTGTCATCGAACCTGCTTCTGCCCAAGACGCTCGGCTGGTTCTGGGAGGTCGTCGCGGACATGCCGAACGAGTACCGAAGACGGTTGCTGCAGTTCGCAACTGGTTCTTCGCGTGTACCACTCGCGGGCTTTGCCGGACTGACAAGTTATGACGGTCGCCTGTGTCCGTTCTCGCTCAAGGGCGTGTCGTACACCATGAGTCCGTACATCTCGAGCCACGCGTGCTTCAATCGGCTGGATGTGCCCGCGTACTCGTCCAAGAAAGAGCTGAAGAAGATCCTGTATGCGACGTTGGACACGGAGTTGTACGGCTTTACGACCGCATAGAGGTATGCAGAGCTTGTGATTTGTATTGTGTGTTCAAAAAATGAGAACAAGCGCTTTAGCTACCGAGCTGACAAGCCGCATTCCACTCCATTCCACTGGATTTCCTTGTATGATGTGCCATCATTGGTGGTGTCACCTCTGCTTATCATTCATAGGGATCTGCAGTTTGCGGTCTGCCAGCACTGCAAATCAGGTGCAATGTAGCGAGGTGATGAGTGTGAATCAGGTACAAATCCCAGTCGCATCGTTTTCGACCTCCCAGTCTAAAGAACATGATCAAAGATCGAGACTGCGCTGCACAATTGCAATACATCTGGCTGACTGAGTGAGTGACTGAGTGACCGGAACAGCATTCTTCCTTTCGCCATCAACTTTAAACAAAAGACTGACCGGAGCTCTCATGAACGACAGAGATGTGATAATTATTGCGGTCTTCACCAGCCTGCCGCTGGCCACGTGCTTCGTGGTGCTCGTGTCGGCGATCCGCATGCACCATCGCAAATGCAGCACGGGTTCCAGATCCCGCTGCTCTCGTATGTGCTATTCTGCTGTCTCTCTCTTCACTCTGCAGCTTTTCGTATCTAACTCTCTCGCTTCCTCTCTCTGTCCTCGTATTTGATAAATTCTATTGTGCAGTGGCGAATCTGTCGAGCACCGCGTCGACGCAGCGACACGGTACGAATCACCGCTGATAGCTTCCCACCACACTTCTGGAATGCCAGATCGAAGGTGAAAGAAGGACTGTTACCTGACTAGTGTGGCTTCGCGCTTACTATCACTATCGTAGAGCAGCCGAGGTCAGGTTCATCGTATGCCCAAACTGCAAGTTTGAGATTTTTAAGCGCTTCGCGTTCTGCAGTCTCTGCGGCGAGCCGCTGGGGCTCTCAGCAATCGCTGACGCTGGTGGCGGTGGTCCAAAGCGCAAGCGAAAGAATAAAAATGCAGAGCCAACGAGTTCGCGGCTTTCAATTCAGAGGCAGACGAGAAGCGCCAAGCCCCTCACGCCCCTGCAGCTTCGAGTGCAGTACGTTTTCAATCTGCTGCTCTGCTGTAATTGTGATGCCGTCAGTAGTTTGCAACTAGCAAACTGATGATCAACTTGATCGCCCCCCCCTCTGACGCGAACTGTTAACTCGAAGTGAACGCAAGCAGTGGGTGCGCAAAGTGAATGTCGATAGCGACTTGTTTCGGTGCCGAGGCTGTGTCCAATCCGAGCCAGGCTCCAGCTCTGGTAGTTCTGACAGAGGTGTCGAATCCCAGCAGCCTGGATTTGTAGTCGTGTTCGAGCGTTCGGAGTCAACCGCTGGTGATGATGACCCAGGTGCTGTTGGCTCATTGATCGGTGAGCGTGAGAGTATCGGGCAAGGCCAAGAACTGGATGGCATCCCCGACCCAATTGCAAATCCAGATCCGAGCTCAAACGACCCAGACCCAGAAGCTACCGAGTCAGTACCCATGCTGGAGGGATCATTCAAGATCAAAGTCGTCTCCGCATCCGAGGTAGACTTCAAGATGGTAGCACGCTCAAACTTGAGCTCAACCGCAAAGGAGATCATGGCACTCGCATCCAAGGACTTTCCCGCACAGTACGCGCAGTTCGTCGTGAGCTCGTCTTCTCTAATCGCGCCGGTGGAGCAAGAGTTCATCAAACTGTCGGTGTACCGCGACTTTGTGCTCGAGGAATCCATAGAATGCCTCAGCTGCGTGGGCAAGAAGCACATGCAATCGTTCATCCGCGAACTTTCTGGACGGGAGTGGTGTGGATGCTGGAGGTATGCATCACGAGTGGTTTCTGCAGGTGAATGAGCTGTTGCTAGCACCAGAGCTGCGAGTGTTTGTGTGTACTAACAAGAACGAGCAGAGCTACTACCTGGACCCAAACTCTGCATTCGACGTTGGCGAGGACGAACATTTGGTGTACTACTTTGAAGCTGGGCGACTGATTGGACGTGCTCTGCTGGAAGGAGGCGTGTGGGGGTTCCACCTGTCGTCGCCGCTTATCAAGATCATCCTGGGGATTCCTGTCATATTCAGCGACTTGGAGTACTTGGATCCTGAAGCGTACAGGAGTCTGGTGTAGCTGCATGAAAACGACGGCGTTGACTACTTGGGACTAGATTTCAGCACGACTGAGAGACGAGGCGACGAGATTGTAACAGTGGACTTGATCCCGAATGGTCGCAACGTTGACGTCACGGATACCAACAAGTACGAGTACCTGGACCGCAAGCTCAAGTGCACGCTGTTCGAGAGCGTCTTTAGTCAAATAGGGATGCTACTCAAGGGATTATACGAGGTGATCTCGCAGGAGCTGCTCATGATGTTTGACGCTGAGGAGTTCGACTACCTGCTGTACGGCACATAGGAGATCGATGTGGACAACTGGGAGGTGAACTCGCAGCACTCAGCCAACTTGAAGTACTCTCAAGTGCTCGTGTGGTTTTGGGAGGTGGTGCGCGAGGTGCCGAATGAGACCCGTCGCCGCTTACTGATGTTCGCCACTGGGTCGTCGAGGGTTCCGCTCGCGGGATTCGTCGGACTGACCAGCTACGATGAATACTTGTATCCATTTACGCTGAAAGGTGTCCCGTACAGCACGACACGGTACATTTCGAGCCACGCGTGCTTCAACTGGCTAGATTTGCTGACGTATAAATAAAAAGAGGAGTTGCGGACTGTGCTGCTGGCGATCTTGGGCACAAAGTCGTTTAGATTCACCACAGTGTAGGTGAAAATGACATTGCAAGGTGTGTTTGAGGTTCCCGGGATGGCCACGTGGTTCCAGGATTATGTGTGGGTGGGTGGGTGCTCGTAGCGTTATAATCAGCGATGTCAAGTTCTTAACATTTGTGAGTTGGCACCTATCCTGCCATCGCCATTTTAAGATGCCTTGCTAACTTGGTCATTTCGTCCACGAGGAAGGTGTGGTGTGTGGGTCTAAACTAACATGCAAAGTTGGTTGATTCTCTTCTCTGAAATTGGTTTGAGCCGACTTCTATGGAGAGACAAAAGTTCGACATGCAGTTCGCCCATGACTGAAAGAAAATGTGGACACCATCATCAAATGGCTCTGTGATGATGCAATTGCATAATTTAATGGCTCGTGCATGCCAACCATCATCACTTCGGCTTTGTACAAAAAATCTTGATTACAACACAAGTTTTCTTCCTGAGACAAAGCCGATCTCTTTTTTCGTGTCGCTTTCCGGGATGTAACCTCAGGGTAGGACCATGTTGATGTTGGACACGATATGAGCTGAACTCTCCGTGCATAATCAACAAGGTGTGTGTCAACCAGGGGTGGGCTGTTGGCCAGAGAGGGTCAACCACAATCTCATGTACACTTGATACGAAAATGCTCCTGATGTTGTCGATAGACCTCCCCAGTCAACACTCAATTTTACTTCAAAATCATAACAAATATTAAACAAAAGCTTCTTTTTCTTCACTACGTCCACCACCCGCATATTCAGTTACTTTCCTTCCTATGCGGTCGTGAATCCGTACAAATCTGTCTCGAGCGTCGCGTACAACACCGTCTTGAGCTCCAGCTTCGAGCGGTAGAGCGGCAGCTCCAGGCGGTTAAAA
>JALBZB010000175.1:0-42794 GCA_038050625.1 Pythium sp. MPC-2022a
AGTCACGCCAACCAAGACAGCCAACAAGCCAATCAAGCCAAACATTACTCTGTCCACTATCACATTGCCTCATATTGCGAATGAGTATTCGAATACAGCAGGGTCGAATTTCTTGGCTCTTTAGGGTTCTTTAACTTTTTTGTTGTTTTTCCTTGCATACAGCGCGCGTGCTGGTTGCTTGTTGCAATTTATTTGTGGAAAGCTACTTGGGCGACTTTGTGCATTTGTACTTTGATCAACACCAATACACACTCAAATCTTTTTCGAGCAGCCAGCTAGCACTGTGACATATGTACGTCACTAAAGTGAGTCTGATCCATTAGATTTTCTGTGCTGAGTCACTAAAATGAGTTGTATCCTAAAGATGTGACTAGTATAGGTTCGTATGTCGGTGCGTGACTCTGTAACTCTTGCGCTTCACCTCCTCACGTTTGTCACCATTTCGAGAAGGAGCGCAAATCAGCGAAAACATGGCCACTGAGCAGGAGAACACCAGCAGCAGCTCCGCGCTGCGGAGCGTGCCTGTGATCGACATCGGCGCGCTCATGGCGAGCAAGGACGACAAGCAAGTGGATGCCACGCTGCAGGACCCCGACGGTGCGTTCAAAGACACTGTCGCAGCGCTGCGCGCCGCGGCGACCGAGTGGGGATTCTTCTACATCTCCAACCACGGCGTGACCCCGGAGGAACTGGAGGTCTTCCGCAGTGCGTCGCGCGAGTTTTTCAGCCTGTCGAAGGAGATCAAGAACCGTATCCGCCGCCGCAAGGACAACTCGCGCGGGTACTTTGACGACGAACTCACGAAGAACAAGACCGACTGGAAAGAAGGCTTGGACTTTGCTGGTCGCCAGGAGGACGGTCCACCGGATGACGCGGTCTACCAGCGCATCGGCAAGGACCAGAACCAGTGGCTGGACGACGAGACGCTGCCAGGTTTCAAGGAGAGCATGACTGACTACTTTGACCGCATGGAGCACATCTCGCGCCGCTTGCTCATGCTGTTCGCGGTCGCGCTCGGGAAGAAAGTGAACTTCTTTGACCAGTTCTTCCACAGCAACGGCGGCGACACGTCCAAGGGCGAGGTCGCCAAGGACAACAACTCAAGCTTCCTGCGCCTCAACCACTACCCCATCGCGCCGGAGCCGGAGAAGACCATGGGCGTCTACCACCACACGGACGCCGGTGCGTTGACTGTGTTGCTCCAGGACGACGACGTGGCGTCGCTCCAGGTGTTCCACCGCGGCTCACAGCAGTGGTACCTCATCCCGCCTTGTGAAAACACCTTCGTGATCAACATCGGCGACATGGTGCAGATCTGGTCGAACGACAAGTTCGTCGCGCCGCTGCACCGCGTGCTCGCGAACGGCTCGAAAGAGCGCTTCTCAGCACCGTTCTTCTACAACCCGTCGTACGATGCGAGCGTCGAGCCGGTGATCGTGGACGCGAGCGAGAAGCCCAAGTACAAGCCGCTGAGCTGGCGCCACTTCCGCTCGCAGCGCTTTGCCGGCGACTACGCGAACGTGGGCGAGGAGATCCAAATCGGCCACTACAAAATCCCCCAGGACGTGGCGCATGAGTAGGTGAATCTCCTATAAAGACAGATCAGCGCAACAAATACACAGGCATTTAGAAAGTAGCCTTGTGGACGTCTCACAGGTGCAAGATTGTGTGTAGTCAAGTCTGTTGATTGCTGTTGTCTGAATCAGCGATGCGCTTGGAGCGTGGACACTCTCCGCAACCTTTGCGAAACCTATTACTGTGCTCTGGGAGAATCATCAAAGGATGGTCATCCCAGAGATCAGTCGTCCAAGCGTGCATCATTCGAGCACACGCTCCAACCATCAATTCAGCAAAAACTGGAGGAATGAAAATTGCACCCATTTTAGAATGGCTAGTGTTGTACACCAGCTTGTCCTCATCAAGTCTTCCTCTTCTCTCACTTTCGAATCTAGTCAAACAATTAACTTGATATTTGTATTTTGGTATCCATTTGTCATCGATTCATCATCCACCCATCTCCAGCAGCCATCATTCCTTGCATCAGGAATGATGGCTGCTGCGTTCTTTGCTCCCCCTTCACCTTGTTGTTGGCACCATACAAAAAAAAGCTGCAACTCGACGAGCAGCTCGCAATCGAATCCGCATCAACGCGCGCATTCTGGTGCCGCCGCTGTTTCCCTCAAGTGCGCGCCTGACAGATAGAGAGAGATGGTGGGCCTCGCCACGTCGGTGCGCGTATTGTTCTGGAAGAACTGGCGCGTCAAGCAGCGCGAGAGCCGACTGAATCGCAACCGCACGGCGCGCGGCCAGTTGCTCTTCCCCGCGTTGCTCACGGACATCCTCGTACCGCTCACGCTACTGCTGCTGCTCATCATGAAGCTCTGCGAGTACAACGTCTCCATCGGCATCAGCTTTGGAGCGGGGACTGTGATGGAGAACAGCGATATGAGCGCTGTGGTTGATGGTGGCGATGACGATCCGCGTTTGGTGCTGCTGGCGGCGGCGGCAAACCAACAGGACGACCAAGAAGCGCAGATGGTCGAGTTAAAGCGGAAAGAGCGCCTGCTGGCGCTCGTAGCGTCGGGCATGAAAGGAATTCACGAAGACGAAGAGCGCATGGCGACTGAAGCAGAAGCGATGATGTCGAGCGTGCAACCCGAGTCGAACGCGCTGTTCATGACTCTGCTGCCGCTCTTGCTCGAGAAATCAAACCAAAGCCTCGCGATACTGGATCGCCGCGAAACCCGCGAGTTCCTGCGCTTTCTTGATCGGTAAGCCCCCTTCAACTTGATATGTGATATGATTGTGTGTGTATGTGGACAATCTAACGCTGTACTGTTATGTACCTGTAGAAAATACCGTGGATCAGAGGAACTCGGCATCCCAAAGTATCGCGATGTGACCAAGATCATCCCATTTGACGAAGCTATGACGACCCAGCAAGCCGACGAGTTGCTGCGCAAGTTCCCAGCCCAGTCGGGCAATCTGGTGTACGCGTCGCTGGACGTGCGCTACCCTTCGAGCGACCACTCAGCAACAAACCTGGAGCTCATGGCGTTCATCCTCAAAGGACTGAACCAGCAGAGCGTTGGCGGGAAAGATCAGATGGTGCAGTACTATGCAAATTTTGTGATCGAGAACAAGATTTACCTCCGGTTCCCAGGGATCCTCCCACTCCAGGCACAAATGAACCTCTTTCTCCGTCGCCACGGTCACAGAGAAGACGAAGACAGTGAAGCTGTGAACGCTACGCATCCGTTCCCATCACCAGCTGTCGTGTGTGGCGCAGTGAACAAAATGCTGCATATGAGTCAGCTCGACTGGACCGATTTTTCGTCAAGATCTCCGCTTGGGAAAAGCGTGAGCGAGTGTGAAGCGGCAGTGCAGAGGGGCGAAGGTATCACGGAGCAGCTGCGCCACTTTCTCACTCACCTCGTGCATCAGCGGGACGTGAAGGACGAACTGAGCAACATGCGTGTGTCGTCACTGCCAAAACGACCGCAGACGACGGTGCCTGGGCAACTTGAGAGCAACATCGTGTTATGCATGGCGTACCTGTTCCTGTGGCCGTATGTTCGCCTTGTGCGCGACATTGTGCTCGAGAAGGAGAGGCAGCTCAAGGAATACATGCTGATCATGGGTCTGCAGCCTATGGCGCTGCTCATCAGCTGGTACTTGCTCTACTTTTCGGCGTCGCTCGCGCTCGGTGTGATCGCCGTGGTGATGCTCAGCGGCACGATGTTTGTCGCCACGCAGGCGAGCGCGTGGTACTTCTTTCTGCTGCTGACCATCTTTGCGAGCAGCATCCTGCTCTTTGGCGTGAGCATCACGCCGATCTTCAACCAAGCCAAGACGGCGGCCGCGTGCGCTTCGCTGGTGTACTTTGTTCTCAGCGCGGGGCTGTTCATCCGGTCGCTAGTGGATGAAGATACCATGGAGAGCTCGGTCGTGCTCGACTTTGTCGTGTCCAGACTCGAAGAACTGAGCTCTCCCGTGGTGTTCATGGCGGCGCTGCGCGACATCATGAGGTTGGACGCGATCACCGGTGCGATTCGTCCAATCTCGTGGTCAGTTGTGAGTGGTCCGTGCCAGAAAATGATGCTGCAAAACGCAGGCTACTTACTGCTCGGGTGGTACCTCGAAAATGTGTTCCCACGCACGTACGGCGTGCAGCAGCGGTGGTACTTCGTGTTCCAGCCGTCGTACTGGTTCCCACATTACTTTGCAAAAGCGTCGGGGTTGAGCGAAGAGAATGTCGAACTGCTCGGTTTGGAAGAGCTTGGTCAGCAGGACTTTGACAACTCCAAGAATGAGACGTTGCGGGAGATGCCGCTCCGAGAGTACGTACACCAGTTCAAGCCCATTCTGTTTGTGAATTCGCTCTCGAAGCGGTATCCGAACGGCAAAGAAGCGCTGAAGAACGTGTCATTCGGGGTCAAGAAAGGCGAGATCTTTGGTCTTCTCGGCCCGAATGGCGCGGGAAAGAGCACGACCATGTCGATTCTGTGTGGGATGCTGTCACCAACGAGCGGCGACGCGATCGTCGGCTCGGTGAGTGTTGCGAAGAACCCCGAGACCATTCGGAAGAGCCTCAGTGTGTGTTTCCAGCAGAACATTCTCTTTGACGAGCTCTCGGTCGAGGAGCATTTGTACCTCGTGTGCGCGCTGAAGAATGCGATCGGCGTCAATACAGTCGCGCACGAAACGTGGGAAGCAAAACTGCGTCAGTTTGGGCTCTTGGAGAAGCGAGACGCGCTGTCAAAGACGCTCTCTGGCGGTCAGAAGCGTAAGCTCTCGCTCGTGCTGGCGCTCTTGGACAACTCTCGCGTGGTCTTACTCGACGAGCCGACTGCCGGCATGGATCTGAAAGCGCGACTGGACACGTGGGACGCGCTAAAGCGAGCAGTGAGTCACCGCGCGGTGATCTTGACCACCCACTCAATGCAAGAAGCACAGGCGCTCTGTGAGAACATTGGCATTGTCGCGGAGGGGAAACTCAAGTGCTGTGGCTCCAGTTTGTTCCTCCGTGAACGGTTTGGCGTGGGCTATAAGCTGACGTTGGTGCACCATGAGGACGATTCTGGAAGTGATGATTCCAACGACGACGAGCGCCGAGTGAGCACGACCACGCTGATGCAGGCCGTGCAAGAATTTGTACCGAAAGCGACGTTGGCGAGTGACAACAAATGGGAGACGCGCATCCAGCTCACGGATGGCAAGGAAAGCAGCTTTGTCGCGCTCTTTGAAGAGCTCGAAGCGATGAAGACTCGGCACGAGATCAAGCGATACGCGATCGCGGCGACCGATTTGGAGGACGTGTTTGTGAAAGTGACCGAGGGCGAGTCAGTCTACTACCACGCGAAGGACGATGTCGCCGTGGACTCTGGTGATGGTACCACAAGCTCCAAGGCGGGTGAAGGTGTGAAGAGTGAGTTGGCGTCGTACGGTACGAACCACACCGCCAGCTCTGCTCGTGGTCGTCGGGCTTCGGGCTTTCAGATCATGACCTCGCAGCTGCGAGCGCTGTGTGTGAAGCGTGGGAAGATGACGCTTCGCGACAAGAAGACGATCTTCGCGCAGTACGTGTGGCCGATCGCGCTGTTTGTGATTGTGCTCGCAACCGTGCAGCACATTTCGATAGAAGACCGGTCGATCGAGACGCTGACGACACTGCCACTGTCAGCGTCCAGGTCGTCGTTCTACTTGGTGGCGTCAAAGCCCGAGCTCGCGGACCGCGTTCAAGACGTGCTGACGTATATGAATCTCGATGCAAAGCGTGTCGTGTACCGTGAAGCCGAGAGCGAGCAGAGTATGCTCAGTGCGATCATCAGCAAGGAGAACGCGACTTCGTTTTTTGCAGCCGCGTATGTCTCGGACATCCATCTCGATGCCAGTTTCAGTGGCACTACTGACTCCCGTCCGTCGTTTGGGAACTTTGAGTTTGCGCTTTTCTACAACAAGACTATCTCGAGGTCTCTCCCTGTGGGTCTCGAGATGCTGTCAGAGGCGTATTGCAGAGCCACCAAGTCTGGTATCACGGATGCACCAACCGATTTTGAAAAATCGTGTGGTCTCGTGGTCAAAACCGGTGTGCTCAAGCAGCAGCTGCCCCCGATCGACAGCTCGACAGGATCAACCGACAATGTGGACACCGACAGCGGCGGTCGCGTGCACATCAAGCTCTCGGACAGTAACGACAACCCGGCCGCAGACTTGGTGAGCCGGATTATTCTCTCGTTCTACCTGCTCTTCACTGTGAGCTCGATCGTGTCGTACTATATCTCGCCGATCGTCAAGGAGCGCGAGAGCGGACTCAAGCGCCAGCAGTACCTGCACCTCGCGTCGAGAGTCACATCAAGTCTCTACTGGGTCTCGAACTTCCTCTTTGACTTTACGATGTACCTGGTCGCAATGAGTGCCGTGGTGGTCACGATCCTGGTGTTCACGACCTCGGTCACGGATGAGATGCTGCAAGTCTGGTTCCTTGGGCTCGTGGCGTTTGGGGTCGCTATCCTCCCGTTCACGTACCTGCTGTCGCTCGTGTTTGCGTCCCACTCGTCGGCGCAGTCGTTCATGTCGTACGTGTCGCTCTTCCAGATCCTCGCGACGTTGGTGATCGCGAGCTTGTCGATGGCGCCGGGGCTGTGCGTGAAAGTGCACAGGGTCTCGTATTTCTTGCAGTTCCTGCCGTTCTACTCGTTCGGGATGCTCGTTGCGAACGTCGCGATGGTCCAGTTTGCCTCAAAGCGAGCACAGTGTCTAAAGTTCTCTGCGCAAATGGGCTCCAGCGATGGGTTCAGTGGAGAGGATGTCGTGGATCTCATGGCGTCAGCGTTTGGACCGCTTGGGGATAATGAAAAAGCACCGTCGGTCTGGGACTGGGAGGTGAGCGGCAGCAACTTTGCGGCACTCTTTTTGAGCGCGGTCTTGTACTCGTTACTGCTGCTGGCGTTCGACCAGAATCAAATGTATCCGACGCTCGTCGCGCACAAGTTCAAACTCGGCTGGGAGAAAATCAGGCACGTGTTGGGATTTGCAGCTGCTGCAGTCGGGGAGGGGTACAACTTTGTTCCTGGTAGCAGTGCCAGCGCAGATATCGAGAACGCCAAGCGAAGCCTCGTCGATGTGCTGAACGTCACGAAAGTGTTCAATCCGAAGAAGTCGACTCACGCAGCAACCAGTGAGAGCAACAATCATGACAATTCTGCTGGTGTTGGCGACGGCGACAACGCACCAGCAGTGTTGAACCAGGATGGACAAGTGGTTGCGCTCAACGACGTGAGCTTCTCGGTCGAGAAGAATGACTGCGTGGCGTTGCTGGGCGTAAACGGGTCGGGCAAGTCGACGATGTTTGAGATCCTGACTGCGGGCACTGCACCAATGCAGGGCAGGGCGTTCATCGACAATTTCGACGTGACACTCGAGCCGAAGGAGGCGAGCATGAAGTACGGCTACTGCCCGCAGACGAACATTTTCTTCAGCGAGTTGACAGTCCGTGAACACCTGGAGCTGTTCTATCGCCTGCGCTCTCGCCATATATCCAGTTTTGACGAAGAGCGCGCGGTTGTGGATGGGATCATGGGTCGTTTGGATCTGTTCCCGGTCGAGAAGACGGCTGCATCACACCTGAGCGGCGGCAACAAGCGACGTCTCATGCTCGCGCTCTCGCTACTGAGTGATCAGGTGTCGCTCTTGCTGCTTGATGAGCCGTCTGCTGGCGTGGACGTTGTCGCGCGACGTCTCATGTGGCGCGTGCTGCACGAAAAGCGCCAGAGCAGTCACCGCACGAGCTGTTTGTTCACCACACATAGCATGGAGGAAGCCGAAGCTGTGTGTGCAAATGCGGTCGTACTCTACAAGGGCAACCTCGTGTGGTGTGGCAGCATCCCCGACCTCAAGCAGCACGCGTTGAGAGGCGTGTCGATCAGCCTTCGACTCGACAGCGCGGTGGTCTTGGCGCCGGAGCGGGTGGAGAAATACGTCGACTTGGTGCGCAACTACGTTGCTCAGATCCCAGGAGCTCGGGCTTTGCTGGAGAAAGGACAGATTCGAGCTGAAGACCTCGACAGTGTGTGGAAGCTGTGTCGTCAGCGGTACCGTCCGGTGTTCGCGGATATTTTCGACAGTGCTGAGGATGGTGGTGTTGGTGGAGGAGCTCCAAACCGCCTGCACCGTGAAGACTGGATTGCGGGCGTGCTTGCAAAGATCCAACCGGATGTCGTCTCTATTAGCAGCAGTGGTGCTGGTACTGCTGGTCTTGAATCAGCAGATAGCACTGGCGTGATCGAGATTGACGAGTTTGTGAAGGAGTGGCTCATCCAGGAAGACTTTGCCGCGCTCGAACAGCATTTGTTCGCGCAGCAGATCACGACTTGGTCGGGTGAGCTCGTCAAGTCGGTGGACCTGCAGAACGCGCGCGGCAGCGGCAGCAACACGAACGCGGTGTACGAGACCAGCTGCACGAACGTGTTTGGGCTCGCGGCGCTCTTCGGCGTCATGGAGGCTCGCAAGAGCAGCTTCGCCATCGCGCAGTACAGCATCAGCGAGCTCTCGCTCGAGCGGGTCTTCGAGCAGTTCACCAAGTAATCCATTTGCATGTCGTTTGTTTGACTATTTTAGTAAATTACATAAAACTAATCCATGTTAACGTAAATAAAAATTTTGAAACCAAAATCAGCTGAACCGGTCCATGATGTAGCCAAGCCGGTCCCACTAAAAGAGTGAACCGCTGGCTCACTGCCCCACCAGTCATTTGGCGCTCTTGGTCGTTCGTTTCAAACGCAAAAGCTCCAGGGCCGAAAAGCGCTCAGCATCAAGCAGTTCAGAATCGCCTCGGCTCGCAGCGCATCCCTTCCGACCAGCAGCAGCAGCATGGCTCCTGTCCTCTGCGCGTTGTGTCGATGAACAGCCAGACAGTCTGACAGGCAGTCGCCGTTCCGCCACAACTCCTACCACAGCTTCCTACCACAGAACGATCCTGCCAACGTCGCCGTCTCGTGTGGTGTCCTTCGACTGTTGAGCTCAGCTTGAAGCAGCGCCGGGTGGATCCTGTGTGTGCTGTGCTGAGTGTGCGAGTGTGCTTGCGTGCGAATGAAAACGAATGTGCTTGTTGCGTGTGGAGTCACCTTTTGTGTATTGGAAAACGTGATGATTACAAAGAATGTATGTCGCCGCCCCAGACAGTATTAACTCTTGTTATGTTGAGTGCATTAACCGACCGGGTTTTTAACAGGACTCGGCATGAACGTTTCCATCCAACTGCATCGTGTATGTGTGTCTTGCATTTTCTGTATCGCATTGTGTATGTGTGTGCATGTGCGTTGATGTGTGATGATGACATATACACCCAGCTCGCTTCGAGTTATTCGATGAAGAGAACTGTTCCGAGGGGTCACTCCCTCTTGTCTGATCACTTCCTGCAGTGTGTTCTGTATCCCTTTGTATAACATGTATATGTATGTGTGGCGAGTGAGTATCGTGATGACAGAAATTATCCCTGTCCGACAGAGGAACGCATTCCTCAACGTGGAGATAAACCAGTGTAACTTTTAATTTGTCTGAATATTCCGCTCATCGCACCCACGTACGGCACTTCCCTGATTAGCAGCAGCGCCATCTGAACATGCATCGCAAGATCGAAAGGAAATGAAATGAGGAATTTTCACAATTGGTGAGAAAGCGATTTCCGTTTTGGAACGTTGCTCTCATAATTAAAGGATCCAGTGACTTCATAGTTATCTGATCATTTCCAACTTGAACACCATCGTCAATATGTATCAATACACTTGCATCCCTGCACTCGTCAGTTAATTAATCAATGTCGATTGACCTTTTCACCTTCTCATCAACACACTGTTGTTCAAAGTCACTCGAACTCAGCTGTAGAGTGAAGGACGATGTGCAGAACGCTGCTGTTGGAGCCAAGAGACCAACCACCTCAATGTTGCCTGCATTCTGTATTCATCATCGATCATAGCAACGCTCTTTGATTGCTTTGCGTGTGAGATACAAGCCATGTACGAACGAGTTCGAGCCAAATAAATGATCAAGAAGTGATAACCACTAGTAGTAATAATACGAACGGAGGAATATTTTATTGCCTTTATTTTGCAAACGAAAGATTGGAGAAGGTGTGTGTGTGGGGGGAGGGGGGTCTAAGCTTATTTTCTCTTCTATCCGCGCGCTTGCAGAACTGATGCCCAAGACGCAGACAAAAAGACCGCTGCCAACGGATCACGTGGGGGTGAACACACTTAGTCGACCTCCTCGATCTTTGGGCCCTGATCGCCGCCAGCGGCCGGAGGAGCGCCGGCACCTGGAGCACTGCCTGCAGCAGCGTACATCTTCTGCAAGATCAAGTTGGCAATGCCCTCGAGCTCCTTCTGCTTGGCCTCGAACTCTTCCTTCTCAGCCGACAGGTTCGCGTCCAACCAATTGATGGTCTCGGTCACCTTGTCGTTGATTGCGCTGCAGTCCTCCTCTGAGATCTGGCTCTTCAGGTTCTCGCTGTCGAGGGCGTTGCGCAGGTTGTACGCGTAATTTTCGAGGCCGTTCTTGGCCTTAATGCGCACCTTGTTCGACTCACCCTTCGCCTTATACTTCTCGGCTTCGGCGACCATGCAGTCAATGTCCGCCTGGGACAGACGACCCTTGTCGTTGGTAATGGTGATCTTGTTCTCCTTGCCGGTCGACTTCTCGACAGCAGACACGTTCAGGATGCCGTTCGCGTCAATGTCGAAGGTCACGTCGATCTGTGGCATACCACGTGGCATTGGAGGGATGCCATTCAAGTTGAACTTGCCGAGCAAGTTGTTATCACGGGTCATCGAACGCTCGCCCTCGAACTCCTGGATCAACACACCTGACTGGTTGTCCGCGTAGGTCGAGAAAGTCTGCGACTTCTTGGTCGGCACGGTCGTGTTCCGGGCGATCAAAGTTGTCATCACACCACCGGCGGTCTCCAAACCGAGCGACAGTGGGGTTACATCTAGAAGCAGCAGGTCTTGGAGTTTCTCCGACTGGTCGTTACCCGAAAGGATAGCGGCCTGCACGGTCGCACCGAAGGCAACGGCCTCATCACGGTTGATGGGCTTGCACGTCTCCTTGCCGTTGAAGAAGTCCGACAGCAGCTGCTGCACCTTTGGGATACGGGTCGAGCCACCGACAAGGACGACTTCGTGCACCTGGCTGTTCGAGAGCTTCGAGTCACGAAGCACCTTCTCGACTGGGTCCACGGCCTTGCGGAAGTAGTCGCCGCACATGTCCTCGAAACGGACATGCATGATGGTCGAGTTGAAGTCGACGCCGTCGAAGAGCAAATCGATTTCAATGTACGCCTGGGCCGACGACGAAAGCGTGCGCTTCGTACATTCACACGTGGTACGCAGACGACGGAGCACGCGCTCGGAGAAGCAGCGGCTGGACACGAAGATCCAGACCCTCGCGCAGGATGTCGGCAGGCTCAAACTCACGTTGTGGTAGCTCCCATAGCACAAAGTTACACTCTGAACAAATAACAAATACACATTCGTGGTCACTTCGGGCAAAGCTCCGATAAGGCCTTTTAATATCTCTTTTCAAATGCCTAGAACACATTCGCTGCACGAACTATCGCGTTAAACTCCTTGACCAAAGCTTCACCAGACGTTCACCGCGCGCAACGAAGATAAGCTCACAGTTTTTCGTGGCGGCGGCCACAGATCAGTTGAAGGAGCCTGTCAAACGACAGTCCTGTCAATGATCACAAACTAGACATAAATAACGAACAAGAGCCAGCATTATATATGAGAATGCGTGACGAATCTCTTTGAGAGATTTGAATGAATTGAAGAGAAGAGCAAGGTTACCTTATGGTGCATGCACGGTCCAAGCACGTTCACACGGATACCCTGTCATGATTGGGGGAAAACAACACATATGCTACAGAAGTTATTAAAGACCAGATAAGCACCATGTGCAACAGCATTGTCAGAGCGAATACAAGAAAACATTCGATCCATACTGCTTGTTTGAAGAGGCCCACGACAGAGTTTGGCTTCGAAGCCCAGGTCTTGTCGACAACAAGGCGAAAACGAAATTTCCTGTTCTTCTTTTCGCTTTTAGGTAGAACCCAATCACCTCTTTCGCAATCTAGACATAAAGATGACATAAAGAGTCACAGAGATATAATACATAACAAGACATCGCACGTCAAAACCAGGAGCACGAGCACAAAGCGTCATTTGCAAACGTACCTCTTCGCTGATGATTAGGTACACACCTTTCTTCACGCTCTTACGAGCGCTAAAGATACGTTGCAGCACCTTTCGCATCCAACTCCACTGGGATCAGGGAAGAAGAACGCTTCCTCGATCTCCGCTATCGTGCTTGGAATTGCTGACGGGGCTGAGTCGGGTTCACCACTCTCAGCAGCGGTGGTGGCGTACCTACTGAGCGTAGAGTCGTCCACACCTAGGATGGCGCATACATCAGACTGGCGAGCGCTTTTCGGCGCTTACCAGTCGCCCAAGGGCCGCCAAGTCTGGATTCGTTTGACGAGGCATCGTGACCAACACGCGAGTTAGCGTAAGCTAAGTAGTTCCTTCGCTGTAGCGATTTTCACAGTCGAGTTGGCTTGGACTGGGTTGCTTGCGATCGCAATGTTCTCACCGTAAAGATGAGGTTATGATTTTTATCATAATAATCATATGTCTATTTTAGTAATTAATGCAATTTCTTGTCTTGGCTGTTTGGTAATTAATATTAGTCTCGACCTAGATCTGATCACAATGCACCATTTATGAACGAGGGTGGGCAACATCTATAATTTTCAGATCAAATAATAAGGACGTCCCTCACAGGGGACCTAATAAGGAGCAGTGTTTCGTTTCGATCTGATTTTCCTATTTGAATGTACCGAAATCATCCTCATTATTCGATCTGAGAATATTTGATGTCGCCCAGCTCCGTTCGCTTTAGCAACGGCTACCCTACACCTAGTGGAAACCAGAAAACAGAGCTTCCTAAATTTGATTGATGCAACCATGTTTTGATACAGTTTCTCCAGCTGCACCGTAAAATAAGATTCTGAGCACAGCGCGCAACGAAAACATTCTGACGTATCGGTGTACCTTTCACGGTGGTACAGCTGAGGCTGAGACGTTGGCTTCGCATGTCAACTCAAGTGGCTCAAAAACAATAAAAACGAGCCAGTTGCTGTTTGAGCGAGAAGTCTGCGCGTTTTCAATACGTTTGCTGTTGAGAAGTTCGAGTCTTTATTTTCTGCGTTTATAGTATTCAAACGACCTACCCTTTTTTCAAATACTTTCTCGCAATCTGCACTGCTTCTTGAACCAGACAAACCTCCTCAATACTGTGTGATGGACAATGTGCTGTTGTCAGGCCGCCTTAAAAACGGGAATCATTACCAGAACCCGATTTTTCCCATTTTAAAGTCAATATATCCCGTAATAAGAACTATGCAAAACGTGTAGAAGTCTAATGAATTATGTGGCACAAGCAAGCAGTTCACAAATAGACTCATGCAAGCAGGTGTCTTAATTACGTTTTATCCTGATTATTGTATGTCCAATTCAATCCCATTTCCAATCTCAAATTTCTCCCTTAAAAATCTTAAGCATGGGAATACGGGGAAATCCCCTGTTTAAGGATGCCTGACTATTGATCATTTAGGTTATTGAGAATGCAAGTAAATGCGGTCTACTATACAGGTGATGTGAAAAGACGCTTCAAATAGCAACCTTGGTACAAAATGGCCTTCACACATTGCTGAGCGGTTTTAGCTGAGCGATAATCGACCCAGACGGGATATGCTGAACAGCAGACATCCTAGACGGTTTTAGTCGATCAAACAAATTCAACGGTTTTAGAGGAACTATTGAGGCGGTTTTAGATGGTACTTTTTGTCCGCCCTCATTTCCAACACCGTTATTTTCCCGTCATTCGATTAGAACGCGAATCAAACCGATCCGCGAGCAGCTCCACACGCAAGAAGCCACCAAGTCAAAGCAAGAGAAGCAGCACATAGGAGAATGGCAGCGAGAGCAGGCACAGCGACGCGCACGGGCGCAAGAAAGTGGCTTGCGTCGCTCTTCGGCGAGTCGGAGACCGCATCCGCCGCCGCCGGCGCGAAGACGTCCAAGTCGGTCGCGAAGGAGCGCCTGCAGATCATCTTGGCGCACCAGCGCGGCTCGCAGGTGCTCGCGGGCGTCGACCTCCAGGCGCTACAGAAGGAGCTGCTCGAGTGCGTGCAGCGCCACATCCAGGTCGCGAACGGTGCCAACATCAACATCGCAGGTGAGATGGAATGAGGAAATGATATGTGATGTTGGGTGTATGTGCGTGTGTTTGGTGGGTGTTAATATGAACGAATGCTGATTTCTCTCGTATTAATGCGTATACAGTGAAGCACGAGGGACAGCTGGATATCTTTGAGATGCAGGTGCCTGTGGACGGCGGAAACCCGGCGGTCGCCCCTCGTCGCACGCAGTAGAGTTGCTGGTGGTATAATTGTATGGGGAGGAAGGCTCAGCTCACCGTCACCTCACCTGACCTGTGTGTGCGTGTATTATGATGGAATATACAAGAAGAAATGCAGCTGACGGCACCTCACTACGATTATCACTTCTACTACCACTTGCTGCCTGCCTGCCTGCTGTTGCTCTAGACTCTCTTACTATGCGTTTTACACCGATCGTTAGTAGGGATAGTACTCGTCGTAGGGCAGCACCTCCAGGTGCGAGATGCAGTCAAAGAGCCACGCGACGCGCACGATCGGGATCTGGTACTGCTGCCACTTGTGCTTGGCGTCGGTGGGCGCTGTGGACTTGCCGACGATACCCACCTGGGTCTTCTGTGCGCGCCGGGCGGCGCTCATCTTCGAGTACTGGATCGTCGAGATCACGGTCGCGCCAAAGTTCTCGACCACGCCCTGGAGCGTCTCGATCTGGTAGTCGAATTCGGCCTCTTCGCAGAGCAGTACGAACCGGAACCGCAGGAACAGGTCGTTGCGATGCCCCGTGCGCACGCGCCGTAAGTGGCTCTCGTGGGGCTTGCCGACCGAGTCGCTGTACGCGTCGCCGATCATCTCAAAGTCGTCCTCGCGCACCCATTTTCCGGCTTCCAGCGACGCCTCGATCCACGAGTAATCCATGACGAAGCAGCCTTCGGCGAGCGCGCGCATGTACTTGGCCGTGCGCTTGCAGCGGCGCTCGCCCTCTTGTGCCGACTTGGCGATCAGGTGCGTGACGCTCGAGCAGAGCACGCCGGTCTCTGGGTCCGGTCGCAGGTCGAACCGGAGCCCAAAGCGACCGCCCATCAGTGAGCACGCGGTCGAGATCCGCTTGCACTCGGCGTTGGTCAAATCCGTCGCGACCAAAGTGAAGTTGTTGGACTTGCGGATGTCCGCTACGAGTTGTTGCCGCGCACTGTTTGAGAGCGGCGGTCTCGCTAGAGCTGTTGGCAAAAGGAGCCCTCCAGCTGGCGACACCCGAACACCACCATTAGCTCCAATGCCAACAACAGTAGCAGAAGCAGGGCCGTTCCGAGTCATGGTCCCTCCGTTGAGGATGCCTCCTCTTGCAGACTTTAAAGACGCCAGACGTGCTACAGGCTGCACGCTGATCGGTGGAGATTTCTGAGTTGTTGCTGCTTGTTGTTGTAGCTGGGAGTGATATGCGGTGATCACCCCCCCGAAATCTTCACTCACTCGCTGCTTCTTGCGTCGCCGGAGAAAGTCCGCGGCGGCGCTCGACGTCTTAGTTGCCATAGAGCCGCGCGAATGCCCGTCAAAGTGCAAAGCGCCTCCGCCAGGAGCCTGTGAGTCCTCCACTTCGTCGGGGCTCTCATCTTGTTCTTTGCCTTTTGTTTCTTCGTCATCACCTTCATCATCTTCGTCACCGTTCTGATGCTGAGAACTTGCCACCGAGACAGTGCGCTTTCGACTCTCTGAGGAGCCTGTAGATGACCGTCGCGGAGAAGCTAGTACCGCTTGCCGGCTCGCTGGTCGCTTCGCTGCCTTCTTTGAAGTACGCGACACCACTTCTTCCAGCGTCAAGCCGGACGCTGTGACCACTCTTCCTTCTCCTCCTCCTTGCTTTTGTTGCTGTTGCTTGACCTGCGACTGTGAAGCGCGACCGCCAATCACACCCGCGCGCTTAAACTGGTTTACATGAGGCATTGCGTACCCATTCGAGAGTGCAAGCAAGTCGGGTGAGTCTATGAATCCACTCGGCGGCATCTGGGTCTGCGACTCTTCTTCTTCTTCTTCCTCGTTGTCGTCGTTGATATCCTGGTCTTCATTCGCTCGATTTGTATCCCCCACTTCGGCGTCAATGATGACAGTGAGTGACCGCGCCGCTGGCTTCTTGTCCACTCGGCTGCTCGTGATCCAGTTCTTCATGAGCTTGCCCATCGCCGAGATACCTGATTTCTGGTGGTGGTGGGGGTGGTGCTTGCTACCATTTGTCGGCGGGGTTTGCCACTTTAGACTCTGACTCTGACTCTGACTCTGACTCTGACTCCGACTCCGACTCCGACTCTGTTGTTGGTTTTGACTTTGACTCTGAGCCTGGCGGTTAAGTCTTCGACTCTGCTCCCACTCGTCCAGGATCTTGTTCTGCAGCTGAATGCGCTCCATGTAGCTCTCCATTTCCTGTGTCAGCATCACGCTGCTGTTCTGCGATGCGGGCGTCGCTGTGAGTCCCTGCAATGGGGAAAAGATGCTCCGTCGTCGGCTCGCAACACAAGTCGTAGGGCTCGAGACTACAGTTCCAATAATACAAACAACAGGGAGTAAAAATCAGTCAGATCAAGCGACAGTGAACGTAGTAGAGCACAGGATGCCAGTACGCATTGCACGTACCGTCTATTATGCCCGGAGTCATCTGCGTCATCTGCGTCATTTGAGTCGGCGGACATGGGGTCTCATTCCCACCACCATTCATCTGGAAAGCCGCAGAAGAAGAGCCGCCATTCACCGCTCCGTTCCCGCGCAAGGGCGAGGAAGCAGCTATGCCTGTCATGCGCTTTGGCTGTTTTTGTTCGTTCAAGATGGCTTTCGTGTCGATGTTCCACTTGTTGTTCGCCACGGGACCTCTCGAAGGCGTCGGCGTGCCCATCGCTGACGCTGGTGACGCAATCGCCTTTGTAGCAGAGCTCTGGTACGTTGCTATTGGCAGCAGGTGCTGTGAGCCACCGCCCGAGAGCGCACGATCGGTGTCTTCAACAGTGATCCCCAATGTGCCCTTGTGGGTCTCCAAATGGCCCAGCTCCTGCTCCACGACCTTCCACGCGACCAGGATGCTCTGCAGGAACTGGTTGCGCATGATCTCGCTCGGGAAAATCGGGATGCTGCACCGCGGACACTTGCTCTCGTGCTTGCTCAAGTGCGCAAAGATGCAGTCGCGGCAGAAATTGTGCTTGCAGTCGAGACATTGCGGGTCCTCAAAGATTTTGTCACTGGCGAAAGCAAACACACAAAGGTACACACAGAGGTGCGATTAGTATACCATGCATTCTAGTCGTAGCAATAGCTCCTCATCCATAGCGCATCGACTGCAAGCTTTTGGACAGTTCACGTACCACAACATACAGCAGAGCTGCTCGCGGATCTGGCGGACCGCCTCGCGTCGGCTTGCCGACAGCAGCTCCATGGTCCGCACACAGAGAGGATGCAGACACTGCTACTGAGCGTCGTCTGGTGTTACTGCAACAGGTAGAGAGGAAGCCACAGACACAGACACGCGCACGCGCACACGCAGCGCCTTCCACTCGAAAATGAAATGCGGCTGCTTTCTTATTTGCAACTCTTGCAACGCCCATTTACATGTGGAGGCAAGATGTACCATCCGATTAGGTACATTTTCGGTACAGTGTACCACTAGAGGTTGCGAGGGGGTACAAGCTCACGTAACACTGGTTACATTGGATTTGGCAACATGAAAATGGTTGCCAAATAGGCGCAGAGGTGAGCGATAACGAAAACTCTCTCTCTCATGTAAGAATATGATGGCGAAGCAGATCAAACAGTAGAGGGAGAACGACGCTCGCTTGAGTAGGCTGCTTTTGATGTCTCCAACCATCCGATAGTGTGTGGTCTAGTGTACAAATCGCTCCAATCTCAGGGATCACCACCTCTCAAGAATCAAGAATCAATTTCCAGGTCACCTCACAACAATTTCTACGAGTTGGTCAAAGTAAATGCAGTAGTATTGCTTGTTTCAGTTTTAACACACGATCAAAAAGTGTTGGCTGATTGGTTGTTGCCAGTTGGTTATGGGGACATTCCGAGTTGCCAGTACATGCCATGACAATCTCCACACAATGACAATCAAGAGAAGAGGACCGGAACCCGACGGCACTTAGCGGGAGATCAGGTTCTTGTCCGAGGTGCCGAGCCACGTGGAGACGGTCGATGCCGTGATGCTGCTGGTGGAGAAGTCAAAGTCATCGCCACCGATCTCGATCACCTTGATCATGCCTTCGCCCGAGTCGTCGATGATCGTAACGTAGGTGGTCGCGGCGTCCGTTGGTCGCGCGGCAAAGTTGTCGCCTCCCGCTGGGTGAGTGCCGTCGTAGAAGTAGTAGTGCGTCGTCACCTTGTCCTTCGCGGCGTTGGTCTCAATGACCTCGGCGATGTCGAGCTCACCACAGCCACCGACCGCACCACTGCCACGGCAGTTGCATCCGTACTGGTTCGAACGCAGCACCTGGGCGTTGAGCATCCAGATCGCCGGCTGGTTGGGCGAGCTACCGGTTGGCATCTTGACCTTCGTCACGAACATTTTCTTGCCGCCGTCCCAGCCGTGGTAGCCATTGTCGTCGTAGTAGCCCTTGCATGTGCCGTCTTCGCTGCACTTCTTGGGGAGCATGATGTTGACTTCCGCGCCAGTGGCGACGCCGGCACCGCCATAGATGTTAGATGGGTTTGAGGCGTCAGCGAGCTTGCCGGAGAACGTGGTGACGCTCGACGCCTTCTTCGTGCCATCAGCACTGGCAAAGCCCTGCGGACTCTTCTTGCTCGTCGTGTAGTCGATGTTGAGGTTGTTCATGAAGATGAGGTTGTCGGTCTCGCCGCTGTCGCTGTACGAAGACACCTTGGTCCAGTCGCTGTTGGTCGTGGCCGTGAACACCGCGATGTTGTAGATCTCCATAGGGCCACGGAAGACCATCGATACTTCTTCGCTCATTGGACCCACGGGGCTGTTGAGCGACACGGTCTTCTTCGTGCACGAGTTGGCCGCAGTGACCATGTCGTAGGTGCCGGCGACGTTGCCGGCGAGCACGCCCTTATAGCTGAAGCTCGACTTGATGGCCGCGCCAGCGAGCGACGTGCTGTTGCCAGAGCTGGTGGTGGTTGTCGTAGACGCCGATGGAGCGTCCGTACCCGCAGACACGACGCCGCTCTGGTAGTCGTTGCCGACCTCCGAGAGCGTGGTCGAGGCCGTGGACGTGGAAGTGGACGTCGAGGTGGAAGTGGACGTGGAGGTTGCTGGCGCCTGAGTGGTGGTGGTAGGCGTGGTGGCCGGTGCGGTCGACGACGACGAAGAAGACTGACCGCTTGGGCAGAACGCGACGGCGAACTCCACGCCGGTGGACGGGCAGTTGTGGGTCTTGAGGTCGTCGCTTGGGTACAGGTAGGCGTCCGAGCAGCCTTCGGCTTCACAGGTGATGGTCTTGCACTCCGTTGGGACGCTCATACTGCTGGTGATCTTTGGCGTGATGGACATTGGCACGTTGAAGCCCTTTTTGCCAGTCGCAGCCTTGCAGTCGGCAAAGCTCTTGCAGTTCCCAGGCTGTAAGCAGGAGGAATAAAAGAGTGAAAGGAAAGAATTAGAATCTACTATGGGAATTTAGAGTATAAAATATAATAGCAACGGTCACTTACTCCTGGAGGAATGGCGCTGATGTCGTACCAAGCGCTGGAGCCGACGATCGCAAACTCAGCCACTGCAAGAAGTTCATAAGAAAGCAACAGTGAGTCTCGAGTTTACACGACAGTTCCATTATCAGGTGCAATTGCAATACTCACAGGTCGCCTGGGTGTCCGAGCCGTGGCGGAACATGCCGCTGAAGCCACTAGCGAGTTCGCGGGACGTCGAGCTGCCCTGTTCGATGGTGTCGGTCTTGGAGTTGTCGTACAGGTTGATGGAGTACGCGCAGTTGTTCGCGAACGTCACTTTCGTGGCGAACGTCACGGCCACCTGGCTCAGCAAAGCCATCGAGGCGCTCAAGGCAAGGAAGACGCGGACCATGATTGCTGGAATTGAGTAGGAGGTTCTGTGGAAAAGGCTGGTGTTGTTAAGCTGTTGGTGGAATGTGCGCGGCACGTGGGAAGTTGCAGAATGGGATCTTACAATTGCGAGTTCCTCGTTCGTCCTATCCGGGCAGGGTGGGGACTGTATTTGCCGGACAGGTAGGCTCAGGGTTGGAGGACCTGTGTTCAGTGTCCAGTCCACCTTTGGTCAGCAAGAGTGCGTAGGATTTGAAACACTGACGGCGGACACAGCCAGCATTGAACCGGCTGTTGGTGATCGACAGAGATATCTCAGAACCTCGGTGATACGAAAGCTGAGTGTGATGAACAAGACGCTCATATGCGCTGGACAGAGGTCGCCAAACAGATGGTCTGCTGTGGCGCACGTTTGGCACTTGGCTTGCGGAAAGAATTGAAGTCACGAGCGACACGGCGACAAGGCCACACACACATGATCGGTCTTGAACTCTCTCTCTCTCTCACACATAAACACACTCACGAGACAGCCAAACGCATGCTGAACACTCGGGATATGCTTGGATAGGGACAACATAACTCCCAACCTCCACTCCAGCAGCACTGGAGAAACTGGCGCTTTGAAGCAATGAGCAAATGGCTTAGGAATTGAATAAAGACTCACACAGTCATCACTTATGCCTGGCGAATCTGTAGGTGTCAGTTCCTCTGGCATCTGGTTTGAAAAAGGAAACGGAATGATAGGAAATGAAGGAGCCACAATCGAAAGACGCTCGCTCGGTCGCTATCCTTTCGCTCTGGACTGGACTGGGTTTTCGAACCTTCGATTGACAAGCAAAATAATACAGTATTGATCGTTTAAAGTTAAGTGAGATACGTGCCTCTGCTTTGAAGAACTTTTCAACGTATCCAAAAATAAAATTAATCAAATAGATACAGTACTTTTGAAGCGAAAAGCGAAAGGACACGGCTCAATTGGCATCCGAAACTGAGCTCTTCGATGATCCAAGAGCGCATTTCAGATCATCGGCGAGTTTCAGAAAATAGACTTGGAGTTTGTATGCGGAGACTAAGATGGTGGTGGAGGAAACAGCTCACGGACTCTTTCATCGAGTCAAATCGCGATCGACTGAGCTGACTGGGAGTCTAATCTTTTGGGACAACCACGATGCGCCACCGGTGACACCTCGCACCCCTCAATGCATAGCTGCGCATGGCATGAATTTGTCGCTGCCATCCACAGCTTGAGTTTGTCTCTCTAGCATTGAATGACTGAGCTGAAAATCAGAAAGCCGACTTGTACATGCTGCCCTGGCATTAGTTTTCTGTTAGTTTGGCGATCGGAGGCGGGCAATACTTGAATTGGGAAGGTGATTAACGATGAACTTGTTTACTGATGGGTTGCTTTCTTGTTTTGAACGTGATTTGCCGTGCGATGAAAAGAGGACGCTCGCTCGCTGGGTGACTCCATCACAGCCATTCATTTGGCTCGCTTGTCAATCTTGCTTTCAAGGCAGGAGCTGGCCTTCTCAAGAGCTACAAACCTTGCACCGCACCGCAGAACAAACAAGAAAAGCATGCTGGATAAAGTTCGTCAATATATTGGGGGTTCTCTATTTGTTCGTTGGTTATAGAATGACGATACGAGGGAATAATGCATGCATGAAAAACAAAATATAAGGCCACGTATATTTTAAATGAGGAGTTCTTCGATCGAGTAGTCGGGGATGCCGTGCGCGCGCGGGAGCTTGACGCCCGAGAGGAAGTTGCTCAGCACGCTCTGCACGGTCTCAAACTGCGCACAGGACTGCAATTGCTTCTGCACGAGCGCGTCCAGGTTCTGCAGACCCGCGGCGACCTTGGCGTCCTTCGAGGCAGCGAGCACAAGCTGCGCAAAGTGGCCGTCGATCAGCGCGCAGATCCACGCCGAGAACTGGAACGCCGATGGCAGCTTGGTAAAGTACAGGGTCTCCAGCGCGGACGCAGTCACGAGCGCGTGGAACGAGGACGATGAGGCAGCAGCTGGGTTGGCAGCGACGCCGTTCGCCTTCTTGGATTTCTTGGCACTGGCCTTTGGCTCTGCTGCCGTAGAGTCGTCCGCTTCGTAGGCGATCGTCAGGGCGAAGAAGAACTTCTTGCAGACCGCGAGCAGAAACAGCACGTCGTCGAGTTGCAGTTCTCGGATCGCGTGGTGCAGGAACACATTGTTCGTTGGCAGACCGAGCATGGCGACCATGAAGCGCTCGCTCGCACTCACACCTTCGCTCGTAGATTCGGTAGCAGCCGACGGCTTCTTGCGCTTGCCGCCACTCGCGATCTTGGTCGGCGAGACGTACTCGAGCAGCTTCTTGTCCTGGTTCTTGCGGATGAAAAACTTGAGCATGCGCACGACCGATCGCTCGTCGATGTCTGTCAAGTGGAGGATCGCCAACTCGAGCAGCTCGTACTGGGCGTGCTTCATGAGCGTCGGCAGCAGCGACGGGACGGCGCGTGCCGAGATGCGCTCGGACGCGATCATCGCCTTCAGCGGTCCCCAGAGCGCCAGCTTGTCGGACTCCACGCATCGCTTCGTGACTGCGATCACGAAACGGTACGAGAGCTCGCGAGCGCCGTTGTTGCCCAGTTTCTTCACAGCTTCGTCAAACTTCTTGGTGAACTGCGCAGCGGTGGACGTCACGAGCGGATCCGACAGGTCTGCGACGTACTTCTGTTCAACCGCACCTTCGCTGCAGAGCTCGTCCTTCCAGTCACTGGCATCCACGGTCTTCTTCGCAGCGACGTCGGTCCAGTTGATCGAGCGGTTTGGGAGACCAGGTGCAGCGGTAGTAGTAGACGCAGAGGTCGCGACCGAGGCGCCCAGCACGCTCGCAAGCGTCGAGTGTCTATTCTTCACGTTCACGACGAACACTGCGTGCTCGTAGGCGGCGACGATGACCTCACCGTTCAGCGAGCTGAGCAACTTAAGCATCGAGCCCACAGCAGAAGACGCGCTTTTCACCTCGCCTGCTTCGGACTCTGGAGAGCTAAAGTCGATCTCGGTCGACGCGACCTGCACACCAAACTTGGCGTCCCAGCCGGTGAGCGCCTTCGGGTTCGACGCGTTCGAGACCACCAGGTAGCTAAAGTTGCCCACGTTGCAGGACGCAAAGCCCGCGGCCGAGCTACCTGCAGCAGCAGCCTGCGCCAGCTTCCGCTTCTTGTTTACAGGCGTCAGCGATGCAGGGGTAGTGTACTCGGCCGAGAAAGCCGCGACGCGCTGGGAAGAAGTCCACTCGAGCGTGCTGGCGACCGCGTCGTGCTGGAAAGACACCATCTGCCATTCGCCGGTCGACCACACGAACGAGTACGAAAAGGTCTCGGCGTGGAACGCGGAAGACGCGATCTCAGCATTCTTGGAGGTCTCGAGCTCGATCGGCTGACGCGCCACGAGCGACGCCGCGACGCGCGCGTCCTTTCGGTCCTTCTTGGAGAAAATCTGGTAGATCACGAGCTCGTACTGCGCCGACTTGGACTTGACCAGCAGCGACAGGAACAGTGAGCCCTTCATTGGGTTGCGATGGTCCGAAGCAAGCGACGCCCATGCCACTTGTCCCTCAACATTGTCGTCAATGCCGTTCGCCTGCTGCACGTCGCTGGCATCCAGGAGCTTAATCAGGTCTTCATCGTAGACGGCAAACTTGCCGTTTTCATAGACAACAACAACTTCTTCCGTGAGGCGCGGGTGCACGTAGAGCCCCGCGACCGCGCTCTTCTCGCTCAGCGAAGAAGTCTTCCACTTGGCGACTTCGAGGTCCGAGTTGCGCCACGCGACAATGGTCTCCGCCTGGCTCGCCTTCTTCGCGCCGCGCACGCCGTAGAGCACCTGCGACTGTGAGTTGCGCACTGCGCCAAGACGCAGCGCGAGGTTGCTACCAGCGCGGAAAGTCCAGTGGTTGACGCACTTTCGCGACTGCGTGCAGTACTCGAGCACTTCCTCGCGCGTCGTGACGAGCACGAGCTTACTGCCGTCCTTGCCGTTGACTGACGACACATCGAGCACGGCGCCGTTGCCACGACTGCGCCACACCGCCACCGAGGGTTCAAACTCCATCGCTACTGCTGCTGCTGCTGCTGACGCTGGCAATACACGCTCGCGTCGATGGCCAAATGGACGTGGAGGAGCTTTCGGATGCAAGCAGGTTGGATGTTGAATGGTCGGCAAAGACCAACCAACAGTATTGCAATGTTTTCAGCCAATGAAAAGAGATTTGATGCTATTTTTAGCCAATCGAGATAGAATGTGTAAATTTTACTGTGGAACACCTGAATACAAGCCTAAATATTGGACTACTGTATCATTTCGATAAGATACGAAATGCGAGGTGGATCATGAAGAGTTGCCACCAAAAAGCAACAAAGCGACAATCACGAACCAAGCGAACCAATATGCTAGTAACCCGCGCTGTGATGTTGGGTACGTGCGCATCCTATATATCGGTTGAAAGCCCAGCTGGTATCTGCTGCACTGCTACTATAACCAACAGCCATGTGAGAGGGCCCGCCACACACCAATGGCTCTTCCATTGGCGTGACAAGGTAGGGATCGGTGACCCGAATGTATTTATACGATGCGAGCAGCAGACAAGCCCACCGACCTTCCTGCTAACTATACTCACAGCGCAATTGCTGCGCTCTCTTTGCTATTGCGCGTGAGCGATCCAGCGGCGAGTGCGTCCGAGTCAGCATCCTGTGTCTGCTGTGACCTGCACCAGGCTCGCTTCTCCGGCGACGAAGGCACTGATTGTTCCTTGCGTGCGGCGGAAGGCACCCCCAGTATCTATCTATTGACACAACATGAGCGATGCCAACCATAATCGAAGCAACATGTTGGGTGAAGGCGGCGGTGTGTTCCTCACGGAGGCTCGGATCCGAAAGTACGTTTGTCCGATGGCGAGTGTGTGTTCATGGAAGTGGATGATCTAACGGAATGAGACTTTATGACGCACTTGCAGCTCCAAGTTCCCAGGACGCGAGATCAATGAGATGGAGCCCGTGGTGTCCGGCGTCTCGCAGATGTCCCAGTCGACGCTGCTGCTGAAGAAGCGCAAGGAGATGCGCGAAATCGACGATGCGCTCGACTTTATGAAGGAGGAGTTCATGCAGCGCATGGAAGCGTGCGACACCCGACAGCGCGAGCTCGACCGCAAGCAGACCGAGATGAAGGAGCAGGTCACGCGCTTCGAGAAGTTCATCAGGGAGAACGACACCAAGCGCACGCGCGCCGAGATCAAGACAAAGACCGAGCACCGACTCGCCGAGGTGAACGAGCAGCGCAAGCGCCAGTTCATGCAGCAGCTCGAGAAAGATCTGAAAGAGCGAGAGGTGCTCGAGAAGAAACGAGGTATTGTAGGGGGATCTATATCTGTCAAGTGCGATCATAAACGTTTAGTAACTTCATCATTTGCTGCAGATCAACTGTTAAAATACAGGCAGTACCTGGAAGCGACAGTGGATGCCTCGGACGGCGAGTATGAAGAGATCGGCGACATCCTGAACCGTCACGCGACGCTCGTCGACACGAACAACGACCTGAAGGGCCAAGTGCGCAGCGCCGAAGTCGAGGTATGCTCATCGTGTCATGCTGCAATCCACTGACAAAATGCAATGCACAGTATCTCACTCACATATTCACGCTTCTGCATGCAGACGGATCAGCTCCGGCAAAAGATCCGTGCGCTCAAGGTCGAGATGCAGAACCTCGTGCTCGTCCAGAACAGCAACATCCACGGGTGGGTGCTTTGTAGCTTCAACTTGAACGCGTGGCTCTTATATCAGACGGCACTAACGAAATTCCTCTTTGTCTTGACAGCCACCAGCAGCACCTTGAAGGACTGCGCACAGAAGCGCTCAAGCTCGACCTCGACCGGCAGCGCAATGACCGCGTCTCGAACGACCGCAGCCGGGAGTCGGGCCAGATCGTCATGACCGTCACCAACCTGTACAACCGGTGTCGCCTGAGCCTCGGCGACAAGCTACCCGTGCTGCGCGAGCAGGACATGGACGTCGCGCAGTACATCCACAGTCTGCTCAAAGTGATCGCGTCCCGGATAGTCGACCTCGACTACATCGTGTCTAACTACAAAGAACAGGCAAGTCACCGTTCGTTCATCCGCGCTCAAACCTTTTCCATATTGTACTAGTCGTTTGCTGACATCCAACATCGGTTGAACTCATCTGATGGCTCTCTCTCCACAGAGCTCCTCGAAAGGCGGCAACAACAATAGCAACAGCAACGACACATCGCAGCCCACGCGCAGCGGCAACAATGGATCAAAAGTGACATCAACAGGAGCAGCAACTTCCGCATTCACAGCAGGAACAGCATCAACAACAACCGGCACGACCAAGTTGCCCCCGTTGTCTTCATAGAGAGAGAAAGAGCCAATCACAAATGATGTCAACTCAAAGTAAGGCAAAAGCAAGCATGATTTGCCACCGACGCATTGATGCACCGACGCAGGGCAGCCACTTGCTTTCCATTTTGATAGATTTGCTCCATCGCGAGACATGCAACGGCCACAAACAACAGCATGTGACAATAGGCAGCCACACCGACGCGCACGCTACTTTGTTAGCCATTCTCAAAGAGCTACGCTTCTCAACTCTGAGATAGGGTCGTTCCGTCCGCTTCTGCATTCTCCATCTTCCATACCACTCGATACAAACAAAATGCGGGCTTGCAAAGTTGAAGTGGTCTGCAGGAACCCAACTATTTTGCCACTGTAGGTTTGCAGCAGACAGGTGCAGCTGATGTGTCAAGCCTGCGTACCGAAATTGGTAGTCGGATTGTCATTGCTCGCAAACCCTCCGTTGAGTATCTACTCTGCTGTTTAGGAGGGCGAGAGCGTACCCTCCAAGGGGAAATATCGATCTTGACGGCTCGAATCCAACACCACCACCAAGGTTGAAGTGACAAAGAAAAAATGTCACCCAGGTTGTGCCTTTGAATGTCTTCTTTCCACAAAGTGAGTAAATCAAGAACGTGGCTGTATCCTAAAGAGAGTGAAGTTGCAAAGGAGATTGTATGCTGAAGTAGACAGCGGTGACAAATGCTAAACAATGGCTGATCATACTTCGATTAGTTGACTGGTAGGATGTAAAAATGACTGTTGGTTGTGGACGATTGGTCGACGATTGTAATTGCCAGCTTGGTCTGCCAAGTTGACCCAGATTCTGTAGCTGTGCTACTTTTTCACGGCTACAGGCGTGCCAGTGACCAGCTGTGGCTGTGACTGGTTAGCCTGGAGCCGCCGGTGATAACTTTCGCAGAGATCATGAGCTGCAGTGACAACCGGTATATACCACGGAGTTGCTACAGCGACTGCAGGTGCCTGCCGAGGAGCCGTTGGGGAAGCCATTGCTGGAGTCTGCCACAGAGTTGCCAGCGAGGATGCTACTGTGGCTACTGCCGGAACTCTCGCTGAGGTTGCTGTCGGAGGAACTGCTGCTGGAGTTGCTGCTGGGATTCTCGGTGGAGCTACTACTTCTAGGCCCACTGCTGCCATTGTCTCTTACTAACGCGTGTGCTGGGCGTCGAGTCGTTGCCACTATCTTCCTTGCTGTAGCTGGCACCGCTGCGTGTCGCTACGCTGTCGCAAGCTTCTTCGCTGCGGCTTTCGCAGCAGCAATCTGTTTTTCTGCCTCTTTCAGCTCTTCCTTCACCTCAGCTCTCGCGGCTTGTAGGGTAGTGTTGCGGAGACTGCATATGATCTCCTCCATATCGCCCAGCAACTCCGATGTAACGAACATGAACTCACTTGAAGGCGCCCACATATTTTCAAAATCATTTCGATACGGTTGCTGCCGCTCGCTCTCACCGTCCTCGATCGTCAAGTGTTCCTTCGATGCTAATGCATGCCTAGACCAATTAAACGATCCATAGGTTACCTTATAAGTATCAAACAATGTGAACTTAGAGTGCATCATAAAAGTTTTCCTCTTGTGAACTTTGACTGGGATCTTGGCAGCCAACAGCGCTCGCACCACTCTCAGCGACGAGTACATCTGCTGATAGTCGAGAATAATCCGCACTGGGGTGTCGTGCGCGCCTACCGAGAGCTTCACGTTCGCAGTGATGACAAGTTCCTCGAGAGAAAACACGTACATGCATATCGCAATCGAGGTCGTAGTCTCGTTTATCAGGGAGACTAACTTGTTCAGGTGCACCCTGGATTCGTTCGGCATCGGAAACTGCAGAGTTTCTGACGCCATCACTGGTGGAGGCGGCGGGAGTGGAGATGTTGGCTTTCCGGCGAGGTCCTGGAAGGCCTCACGAATGCAATCCACCTCAGAGAGCTCGTCTTTTGTGGGATCTCGCGGTTACTTGTCTAGTCTTTTCTTCAAGCGCCTTGTAATCTGGCACAATGTGTGTACGTCAAAGCCACACACGGTAGAGAGAGAACCTTGCGTAACTCCCCCCACACACAAACCCATGCATGAACGCCATGCGCGCAGTCAGGTCCTTGCTTGACAACAGGTTTACGGGGTGGAGGACCTTCACAGGAGTCGATGGACTTTTGGGGGTCACCGTGGAAGGCGTGGTTGCTGCAGCGATTTCCTGCTTTGCGCGCTACTGGAGGTGACGACGCGGTGAATCGTTGTTTCCGCTTGCGCGTCCCCGTTGTTGGTTTGGTCGCCGTGAGTGGCGGTGGTGTGGAATGGGTGCTTTGTGCTTCGGACGGCAGAGCGAAAGCACTTATGAAGAAGGGCATGCATGGGACATGGGAAGCACTTGGGTGTCTTCAACATTGAAGAGCGACCAAGGATGATGGTCACAATCGACAAATACCCAAACGGTTGCAAGTTTCACAAACCCATGGGTACTTGGACTCTTTAATCTTGATGTAATCCTTCTTATATTTGCTAAATGATTTTTCTATTACAAATACAAAGTATAGCGACCAGTTTCTCCACAACTTGAAATTTTTTAGAGAGGGTGAATCCCATACCAAAATCAAGTATAGACTAATTTGCTCCACCGCCAATATCAACACATCAGCTTCTTTTCGCAATTCGATGGGTAAAGATGGGCAAACCGGGAGTAGTGGGTAATAGCTGCGGACGTGGGTAGCTGTTTAAATTCCCGTACGGGACTGAGGAACGTGCGTGCGAGGGGACATCACCCACCATTTTCCACACCTGTCCAAAATCCAAGAGGGGGGAGATCGCGAGGGGGCTTTTTGTCGCTCCCCCCTGCGCTCGAATTTTATATGAAAGTTTGTATGCCGCGGTGGGGTGGTGGTTGCAACGGGTGTCGGACCACACACACAATATCCAAGGGACAAACTGTGCGTGGGAGTGAGTTGAGTGAAGGCTGACAGCGAGGAAGGAAGGAAGGAAAGCGCGCGGCGTCACCCGCATCATCACAACCCGAAAACCCGACTGAGTCAAGCGCTCATTAGTGCACGCACCCCATCGTCCGTCCCCACCCCACCCCTGTCTCCGTCGCTCGCGTCACGCGCTGCTCTGCTCTGCTTTGGTCGAGTGAGTGAGTGAGCAGATCGTTCTCTCGCAGCGCAAGAGACCCTTTGCTCCTCCGTAACTACCACCGACCGCATTCGTCTGCGCCTGAGCCATCGTCGATCGATCGATCGAGCGCGTCGTCAGCAGCGCAAGTTGAAGTCACACGCGCGTGCCCAGCTCGACTGTCTTTTTGTGGATTTCTGTTTCTGCGCTCGCAGCAGCAAGTCGGCATTCTCTCGCGCGCCGTCAAGAAATCAGACAAAGCGTAAGGATCTGTGTTTGGTGTTTGGATGTGGAGTGTAGATTGCGGTGTCTAATTATATCGCTCTCTCATCTGCCACAGTTCGTCTCCCCATCCATCGTCACACATCGAGTGTGATTGATTGATCCTCCATCGGTCCATTGATCGATCCCCATCTGCCTTGAAGCAAAAGCAACGACAGCAGCAAGGTAAGGATCGCACGGACAGGGAATGATTGAATGTGAGAGAATGGCTGCTGACTGGCGCTGTCGCCCGGTGGATCAAAGCCATCCGGTCGGTGGCGGCCGTCCACCAATTCACTTTCTCCTTCACCACGGTGAATGATAACTAAGACGCTGATATGATCTATTTTTGAACCTGTGTTGTTCTGGAACAGGTCCTCGCCGGCTTGCTCACACTCGAAAGGCTCAGAACCGGATTCACCAGATGGCGACCATGTCTTCTGCATCATCGTCGGCTTCCCCTTCCTCGTCGTCTTTACAAAAGAGCGGTGGCGAGTATCCTTCCGCTTCTTCATCGCGAAGAGCGGGTTCGTATCCGGAAACAGCTGGTCACGGGTATACAACCGCCTCTTCCTCCCTCGATAAGATTGAGTTTCGCCTCGCGCCTACGCTCGGTGGATCCGCCTCGCAAGGGGGGACTCCTCTACGACTATCGTCCTCGTCCCTGTCCTCTTCATCCTCGGTCAGTACGGTCAGCAGCGTATCTTCGACGTTTGGCGCGGTCGACAGCGCGTTCTCGTATCAAGATCCGGCCGCCGCAAACACTGCCACAACGCTACACTCTGGGCTTTCCGATCATCATAGTGGGAGTATGAACACCCAGCCGCCGCTCCCGCCCGCCGCATCCCCGCCTGCCGACGAGGGCTTTGACGTCATGGCGCAGTTGGCCTCACAATACTATTCGATCAGCCGCAACCGGTCGTTCTCGGCGCCAATTCCCCCGACGTCGCTCGCTTCCACGTGGCAGTTCTCGGACGACTCGAGTGTCGCTGCCGCCTCCGCTGCTGCTGCTGCGACTGCGTCTGCCTCAGTGGACGCGATCCTTCCTCCTGTGCCTTCGTCGCAAGTGCAACCCCCGCTTCCCCCACCTGCGCTTAATATCATGACGTCCGTGGACACTCACGTCGTGAACGCCGCTGGCGCGATCGGCTCGGGCGTGCCGTCGTTGCGCGGCTCCTTCATTAGCGACTTGCAGTCGCTGCACATCAACACGAGTGCGGAACCAGAAAACGAACCAATCGACGGTAGCGAGAAGATCAGCGCTGAAGCTGCGGCTGTCGCCGCTGCGATCGCATCAGGTGGCCCGCTCCCTGCGACGTTCCTGCGTACGATCTGCGACCAACTGGAATTCTACTTCTGCGATGAAAACCTGCTCGGCGATCTGTTTTTGCTGAAGAACATGAACATGGACGGCTACGGTATGTGCTTACTTTGCTGTTGCCTTGAGATTTTTTTATGTGCAGCTGTGGCTTTATGACTGACTGTTGTTTATCTTGTGCTACAGTCAAATTGGATCTGCTCGCTTCGTTTGGCCGAGTCAAGAAGCTCACGACAGAGATTGATCAAATTAAAAAGGCACTGGAATTGTCGACGAAGCTGCTGCTCAGCGAAGACGAAACGATGGTGTGTCGAAAAGAGCCGCTCGCTGCGGAACAGACGTACCACGGCAAATTAGCGCGCACGGCAATCGCGTACAACCTTCCAGAAGATGCGTCGGTCGCGTCGCTTCGTGAAACTTTCCTGGGCTGTGGCGAGATCACGTACCTTCGTTTGCTGAAGAAGAACACGACCACCGGCCGCAATGCAGTGTTGAAGCCGCCGATTGCTGCAGGCGAGACGTACGCGATCATTGAGTTTGTTGACGACGAAATGGCCAAGCACGCGGTGCTGACATTGTCGGACCAGTACAACTGGCGCACGGGGATGCAAGTCGTGCTTTTCGATGGTACGAACTGTGATAAACTGAAACAGAAGATGTTTCCTGTTGAAATGGGCGGCGACCGTCGTCGCGCCAAGTCGGCGTCCCACGCTGTTGCACGTCCAGTGCACGTGGAGCAAGTCGGCGAAGGTCTCGAGGACCTCCGTGAGGGCAAAGTGAACACTGGTATCGTGTACTCGATCCGTGGTGCCGGTGGTCTGATCACGCCGACGCGTCAGGACTCGGCGTGTATTTCGTTCCGCCTGATCCCGGACGAAGACGGCAACATCGATATCCGACAGGGTGACTACGTGTCGTTCACGGTGGGCAAGAACAAAAAGAGCGGACGCAAGTATGCCAGTAAAGTGAAGCTCGAGTTCCGCCCTCCAGCTAGTTTGACTGGTGCTGCGGACGCGAGCAACTCCAGTGGCAACAGCAACAGCAGCAGCAGCGGTCAGAAGGACTATTTCTCCCCGTCACAAACGCGCTGGGAAGGCGGTCGCAACCGTGCGGCAACGGTCGGCGCACAGCCTCCTCAGCAATTCCGCTCGCGCTCGTCATCGACTGGGACGCGCCCGAAACTCACCCTGTCTTCGCCTCGCTTGAGTAGTTCTCCACCAAACACCAGCTCTCTCAACGTAGCTGCTGGTCCTCCGGGGCTTGTCATGAACGGAAGCAACCCTTTGTACAGACAAGCGCTTGGGCCAGATGGTACCCGCGGCTTTGGCTTCCGCCGCACCGGCGAGCCGGAAATGTTCTCGGAACGCAAATTTTCGCAACCAACGGAGCGCCGACGATCCAGTTCTTCGAGCGCTGCGCTACAGCCATATTAACCAGATCTTCGTTCGCCGAGCCAGACGGACACACGTCGCAGTGAATGATCCAAGCGCGAATGTAATTAAGGCAAGTAAAACCAAGCAAGCAAGGAAAGCGAGTGGTGTCGTCGCTGCCTGGGATGCAACGAGGAGAGAAATAATTCACAGATGCACAGAGTGACAGAGAGAGAGATGCAAGCGAAGAAAGTATGATTTGAATGCACAAGAACAAAGCCCAGCGCAGCAACAGCGGAATGCATAAGCGAATGGATGGGACGAGAAAAATAAACACGAGCGCAGCCACCCAAACAGAAAAGAGAAAAGCACACGTACACAAGAGAAAGAAAAACAACAATGAACATATGAATAGTGAAAATGAAAGTGTTTCGTGTTGATCTTTTCTTGTTGCACTATTGTCGTTGACATACATAAATGCATACATCCACGTAACCTTTCTCACAACAATGGCTTCAAAATGCGCTCGTCATGCGCATTGTAGAAGTCGTCCGCGACGCTCATGGCTCGCCGCCGTCACCCTCCGGTTTTGTGGATGTATCGCTCTCGTCCGATTCAAAGGAACCGTCGTCATTGTCTTCATCGTCGTTGTCATCTTCGTTGTCGGTGAGTTCGAGGGGGAGAAGCACACCGCGAGCTATTGCTTCTTTGACGAGGCTGACGTACCTCCTCAGCCTTTCTGCGTCCATTTTCATGACACTCGCGAGCTCGGTGATTCTTACCTCACTGGAATCAGACGCATCTGCGCGTCATGGATCTCGCGAAGAGAATATTAAGGATCGAGCGGGATCATGGAGCGGACGGACATCAGAGAGCGTTGTTGCTGTTGTGCGAGCATGCTAATCAAAAATGTTTTCGGTTGAAGTGCTTTTGTCACAGTCTCGGAAGACGTACTTATCAAAAACATTACTGTGCGGTTTCTGGCGTAATTTGTATTTGTTTTTGATTGGGGCATACTCATGACAGTGGCATATTTGTATAATTTGCAATTGCTCGAATATCCACCAACCAGAGCATCGATAACTTGCTTTTCCTTGTAACTTGATGTTTGTAACGATCTGAAGACTACCTCTTTATGTTTTATAGAGGCTCTCCTTTTGACCTCTTTTTACTAATTTAAAAGGGGAGACATATTTTTAAACAGGTATTTTTATTTATTTAATTTTCTGCTGCTTTGATTGGTCGATTCTCTCCCACTTGAAGTTTGTATGCTCCGCAGCGCCACACCCGCACGCATGCATTCTCGCCCCCTCCTTTCCACTCCACACATAAAGTGGTTCCACAAGATAACTCGAGAGAAACAGCTCAAGGACGACCGAAACAGGTACGAGGCGACAAAAAGAGAACGCTCGCGCGTTATGTGTGCGCGTGTGTGTGTGTGTAATTGCCCAATACTTGGTGTGCGCGCTTCGCTTCACATCTCCCCTATGTGTCTGTGTGTGCCTTTGCGCACGGGTGCCCGAGACAGCACGGGCAAAGATACGGGCGGGCGGAGAAGGGGGAGGATGGCAAAAAGAGATCTTTGCATGCGTGCCATGCTACCTCAAGCTACCGATGTGCACAGGCACTCTAGCGTTTGCACGAAGATCTGTGCGTTGCTTGTGTGTGTGTGCTTGCATGCGTCACTTTCCTTCCTTCGTGATTGCTTTGTTTGATGTTGCGGTCAATTTGGATGCGGAATGTTGGTTGTGATGCATGAATGCAGAAATGAGGGGAAAGCATGGATTTCCTGTATTTATTGCGCGAAAGCGTGCATTGGACACTGCATGCATTGTGCTCCAAATGGTACCACTAACGATTATCTTGTGTGCTTCTTTGGTGATGTATTGGCAATGTGGTGGTGCCATCCAGTTTTTTTTATTTTTCGTTCCTGATCCTGCCCACCCAAGTGCTGTTCCAGACGACAGCCGAAAAAACATCAAGACAACTCATTTCTTTTGAAGAAGCAAGACACCATGGCGAGCAAACCAACGAGCAGCAGCAGCGCGCAGCACCACCAAGCCGGCGACGAAGAAGACTGGAAGGTTACCCTGAAGCGCCCCGAGAAAGACACGCGCGTGCAAACGGAAGATGTGACGAATGTCAAGGGCAACGAATTTGAAGACTATTTTTTAAAGCGCGAACTGCTGATGGGTATTTTTGAGAAAGGCTTCGAGCGCCCATCGCCGATCCAAGAAGAAGCAGTACCGATTATCCTGGCGGGCCGCAACGTGATGGCGCGTGCGAAGAACGGCACCGGAAAGACTGCTGCATTTATCATCCCGTGCTTAGAGAAGACCGACACCTCGAAGAAGCACATCCAAGTGCTGATCCTCGTACCAACAAGAGAACTCGCGCTGCAAACGTCCGCGATCGTGAAAGAGATCGGCAAGCACATGGGCGTGGAGTGCATGGTCAGCACCGGTGGCACCAGCTTGAAGGACGATATCATGCGTTTGTACCAGACCGTGCACATTCTGGTCGGCACCCCGGGTCGCGTGATGGATTTAGCGAACAAGGGTGTCGCCGATCTGAGTCAGTGCTCGACCGTGATCATGGACGAAGCTGACAAGCTGCTTTCCCCTGAATTCCAACCACTCTTGGAGCAATTATTGAACCACACCGCCAAGAACCGCCAGATCTGTCTCTTCTCCGCTACGTTCCCTGTCACCGTGAAGGCGTTCAAGGACAAATTCATTGAAAACCCGTACGAAATCAACCTCATGGACGAATTGACACTGAAAGGTGTCTCGCAATTCTACGCGTTCGTCGAAGAACGCCAGAAAGTGCACTGCCTGAACACGCTCTTCTCCAAGGTAAGCATCCATTTCTGCAGCTTTGACGCAATGCAGACGATTGAAAGCCTCTGTGTGCTAACTTTGTGATTGTTTTCCTTTCTTGTGCAGCTCGACATCAACCAATCGATCATTTTCTGTAACTCTGTGAACCGTGTGGAGCTCTTGGCGAAGAAAGTCACGGAGTTGGGCTACTCGTGCTTCTACATTCACGCGAAGATGAACCAAGCGCATCGCAATCGCGTGTTCCACGAGTTCCGCAACGGCGCAACCCGTCACTTGGTGTGCTCGGATCTGTTCACGCGCGGTATCGATATCCAGACCGTGAACGTCGTGATCAACTTTGATTTCCCAAAGAATTCAGAGACGTACTTGCATCGCATCGGTCGGTCTGGGCGTTTTGGTCACCTTGGTTTGGCAATCAACATGATCACGTACGACGACCGCTTCAACCTGTACCGCATCGAGCAGGAGCTCGGCACGGAGATCCGTCCGATCCCTCCTGTCATCGACCGCAACTTGTACTGCAAGTAAGCGCGTGGTGGCTGGCATCCCTGGCGCCCAGCGTTCGTTGTTAGTCGGAACGATGCTTTCGCGGTTCAAGTCTCACAACTTTGGGCAGGGGAAGCGTGGTGACGGGTGATGTGAAGAAATTGGATGCGAGGAGTTGCAGCCCAAGAAAACAGTCGCAGAGATACACTCGCGTGATGGAGACCCAGCGATCAGCATGGAACGAGAAATGAAAACAAGAAAACAGAGACAGCGATCACAGATGAACGATGGAATGTGGGTGCAGAGTAAGCGATCAAGAGAGACCAAGGAAGAGAGCGAGTGAGCGAGTGAGCGAGAGAGAGAGATGAAGGAGATACGAAGTGTTTACTCGACAGTGTTGATGGACATTCGTGTGTCAAAAGGTGGAGACGACTAAAGATGGTGTCCCTCAAGTGGCTCACGATGGACCCACTTGCTCGCGCGACTTTCTCTCTCTCTCTCTTCGTTGGAGGCGTGGAAGTGGAGCTCTTCGGGTTGTGACGTGCGTTGCGTCGTGTGTGCTGCTGTTGTTGAGTTTGGCATTTGTCATTCTGATGTTGATGAGGAAGGGAAGAAAATGCGTGGTTGCTGCTGCTGCTGAGGAAGAAGGCGACGACATGCGGCAGTCTGCGGCGCTCGCGCGTTTTCTTTTGAGGGGGATCCGTGGTAGTTGAAGTGTCGTAACGAAGGAAAAGAATAAGATGATGCGGCTGTTTTCTCTCAAGCGAGCGAGCGACATGTTCCACTTGCGTATCTTTGAGCACTTCAAGATTGAGTGTTGATGGGGGTCGACTGATTTGATTGAGGGTTTGTGTCATGGAAGAGCTGTTTGTGTTGGCAGAGTAGCGCGTCAAGCAAGCGTGTCAAGTTGAACTGGAAAGCTGAGGAGCCTGGCCAAGAGCAAGAGAGCGGCGGGGACGGGCGTGTCTTCAACGATCTTCCCGAATCCATGGAGCGAGTCTGTGAAGGATCCGGAAGAAGAGAAAAGAGCGGGGAGTGAGATCAGCGACAACAGCATGATCCCAATGTGTCCGGCCGTCCATGCGTGATCGGCTGTGAGTGTACATACGGCCAAGCGCTTGTGTTCTCCCACGATGAGCGATCAGACCACGACGCGTCGTCGGAGGTCAACTCCACGTCAGGATGGTGTCATCGCGCTGGCGCTTTTATCCGCAGAAGTGGACACGGAGATTGAAGTGCGCAGGGACGCGATCATCATGGTTGCAAATCAGCGGATGCCACTGTGGCAGAGCGATCATTCCGCCTCTAATAATAGGCATTTACGAATGACAAGACTATAGCTCTGTGATGTTCACACGAAATGGGTATGAATAGATATTTAAAGTTATACCTATGATAAACAGGTTTGAATAAAAAGGACAGCTCATGAAGAAGGGAGGGATGGTGTGCCGCTCATTTTTGCAACCTGGGAGGAAGTTGATGGACAACGAACCGCTTTCTGGGTTTCGAAAACCCCACTCAGGTCACCTCGGCGATGACAATCAACCGGATCAGTCAAGCGAGTGGCTCTGTCGGCGGCCAACACCACGCTTGTGGACCCCAAACAAGCAGGCACATTCATGGAGTTGCATTCCCTCCTTCCCTCTTGCTGCTCACATTATAAGGCCAACCTCTCAGTCGCTCAAGTGCACCAGGTAGATACTTCACGACTTTGCTTGCACAGTTAGTTTATCAAATGATAAACCGTCGGTCTCCACACGATTACCCAGCACACTACGGGTGTAGGATCTCAGTAACCGATCTAATCCATCCATCGGATCTGATCCTTTGATTCCCTTCCTTTCCTGCTGCCAGCTGCCGAATCTTGTGCATGGCGCGATACAAAGTGCCTCGCTCTCCTTGATCACCTGCCAAATCACAAGCACCACCTCGATTCCTTGCTTACTGGAATGACAAAGACGAGCTGCTCATAGAGTGGAGATTCCTTTCCATCCTGCCATGAACCATTCTTTTATGAGCAAGCAGCGCCAAAAGTGATCGATTGGGCGAGTCTGATCCCTGGATGGATGGCATCATGCCAACCACCCACTCTGATGAACAATAGAAAATGCCTGTAAGGTGTTCTCAAAAAACACAAAAGGACATTCGCATCTGACTGATCGGTTGCGACTGGTTGGACGGATGGACGGACGGACGCGCATGCTTGGAAGAACGGGACCACGTTGCACCGTATCTTGGGATCTCAAGATGCAGACACCGCTCAGCTCAGCTCAGCTGGCTGCTCAGGACCAACGCCGTCCACGTGGCAGCGTCTCTATCGATTGAGAAATACCAGCCAACACACCCAATGACGGCTCTGTGTACCTGTCACACTCCACGTCTGACACATCGATCTGGATGGAAATGGAGAGTGATGTGACGCCCTCACTCTCGCGATTTGTGTTGAGACCGGCGGGTGTAAACATCCGCCTTCTGCAATCCCAATCACAGGAAGCGAAAATGGAATTCATTCAACAGACCAGAACCCAGTGTGTGTGTGTGTGGAAATCATCGTGTTCTTTCATAATAATATGATAAATAATTGGGGGCTGGAGCTTCTTCACTCCCCCCGCTTCTAATCGAACTCTTCCTAATACTGTACGTGACTTGCTCGCTTTCTATCATTGCCTTGGCTTGGTCTGGTGTTGTTCCCTAGTTAAATAATGGCTCGTGCGCTTGGGCTTCTTCAAAAGTCCACTTCGGCGAACACGCGGCGGCGCGTGGGCAGCACGGGTCCGTTGCCGCCGAGCGTGTTGGGCGCGTCCAGACCGACCTTGCGGATCGTCGGGATGCAGAACTCGCCCATACTGCTGAGCTTGCGCGCCTTGGGCGAGCGGTCGCCCGTGCCGCGCGTCGGGAACAGCGGCGCCGTCTTCTTGGTCTCCATGTCCACGTCATCGCACTCTGGACGCACCTCCGAGAGCTGGCGCTTGCGCATCTGTGGGGACAGCGACGCGTTGTTGGCGATGCATGACTGCTCGATACTGCTGCTGTTGGGCGAGAACTCGAGGAAGTTGCGCACAAGGAACGCGAGCTTGCGCGCCACGTCGCAGCAACCGCAGCGCAGGATCGTGTTCTCCACGTAGAGCCCCGAGACGCGGCGCAGCACGACCTGCAAAAAGACGTTGAGCGTGCTGATTGTGCACTTCTCCTGCTCGCGCAGCTGCTGAATGAGGCTGCGGAACGCGTAGTGGTCGACGAAGCTCTCCATCCACTTGGCGAACATGCTCGGCTCCTTGTCGGCGGCGATCTTGCGCTGCTTGATGTCGGCCACGATCTCCTCCATGGCGCTCCAGAGCGCGTCAAAGTCGCGCATGCTCTTGTACGCAAAGTAACGGTGCGCGTGCAGCGGCTGGACCTGCACAGCGAACTTCTCCTCCTTGCCGCCGATGCACGACGTCACCGAGGCGACAATTCCCCGCATGTCTGGATTCTGGCAGCAGCAATCCAGCTTGGTTGATCTGGTCTGGTTAATAGGCTGGAATGGTAATCGCGCAAACTCTGGGTCGAAATGCGCGAGTACTGGATTAAGTGAGTAACAAACCAACACTTGCTTGTTTGTGTGTTTGCTTGCTGTTGTTCCCTGTTTGCTTGGCTTGTTTGTTTGGTCTGCTTCTCTTTCCGCAAATCTGCAACTGACAGGGCCAACCGACCTGACGTTTCTCGGTCAACCAACAACAAACAAGGCAAGCAAGTAAGCAAGCAGGCAAGGCACACACAACAAACAACTCAGTCTGGCTGGACAGGGCTCGCCACATACTTTATCCAAGTGATTTCTGTTTGGTGGAGGGCTGGCTGGAGGGTTGGAGCGGGAGAAAAAATGGGGATAGAGAAGAGGAGCAGCAGGAACAAGAGAAAGGCGGGAACTATCCAGGGGTAGGTTTGCCATCACGACCAGAAAGGGTGCAGTTCAATGTTGCTGGAGGGCGGTCACACCGTCGAGGGACACAACAAAGTTGATCTGCTGGCCACAGGTTTGCGGATTTGCCCAAGTGATCGATTGATTGTCCTCAACACTGAGCGTGTATGCGCACTGTACGAATATTCGCAGCGTCCCACCTCTCTTTGTCCGACGACTTCCATTAGACCCGCCCACTGCTGGCTCTCTCTTTATGTTAACAAGACGTTTGTAGTGCTGGCGTCGCGAGTAATTCTAATTGAAGAAAAAGTAAACATGGATCGTTCTGCCGATAAATTTCAGAGTCTGACTGGGGTTTCAGTTCGGACCAATTGACTTTGTGACTGACTGGCACTTTCCCCAATCATTCTGGCTGCCTGGCTGGCAAGTCACAGAAAGCAAGATAAACAGGGAATGTGACGCGAGAAGAGAGAAAAACCGTTGGCCGTTTTCTGCGTCCAGAGCGTTGGCTCTGCTGTCAAACACCCGCGGCTCGTTTATGTCCTTGGGGCCATCAAGAAGCGAGAGACAAAGCCGGATCGAGCGAGTTGTGTGAATTGACTTGGCTCACAAAAAGCTGTGAGCTGCCTCGTTGCGGCACGCGATGGTTGGCTGGCTGGCTCAACTCGTAGTCAAGGCAAAAAATAGCAAGCTGTTGCACTGACCTCGCGAGCTGGAATTGGCCCGAAGCGCGTGGCCGGCCGGACTTATTATTTTGGTGTTGATTTTAGTCAGAGAACGCCTCAGTCGTGTTTCAGTCGGTGAAGTAAGAGAGTGATTATGCGTTATGTAGAGCGGCGAGCTCTCCTTCTGTGTGTGTGTGTGCGGTGTCTATCTGAGTGATGGGTGTGCTCACTCACACTTGCTTTTTGAAGCGCTCTTTTGGGTCCAGAACAGTTACCCGCTCCGAGATTGATTGCCATCCGTTTTCTGACATCTTGGAGATTCACTCCCTTCTCCATTTGTATGAAAATTTGTAAGACCCATACAAAAAAGCAGTGACCTTTCAAAAAGTGTGATTTCCTGAAATTTTTGATGCTCCAGTGTCGCAGTTCTCTCTCATTATTTCGCACATAGAGTTTCTTAAATAGCCAAAATGGAGAGAGTCAATGTATCCACCACAAACAAATGGCCCTTGACCTGCTGGCGATGATTGGGATGGCGCCTTAGCAGTAGCGCGTTGCTTCGTCCACTTTTTCGTCCGCCACCTGGTTCCTTCGTCAAAGCGGGATGACCGTCGTCTTCGCTGCCGCCGTCTTCCTCCTCTGTGGTCGCATGCATTTCCTGTCCTCCCAGCGCAATGGAAAAGGCCTGTGAATGCTGAGCCAGAGGCCATCTGGCCAGCTTCGTCACTCAAGTCGCCAGTTCATCCACTGACCAGAAGGGATCCAAATGGGGAACCAAAGTCTGAGACTGGCACCATGTGTGCGTGACGCACAAACAAGTCCGTCATAACATCCATATCGGTCAAGTCTCGGCATGACAGTCCAGCTGAACATGGGGATCTTGTCAACTCGACTCAAGGTACTTGTAAAAACGTGTTGCGAAAGTGACTTGTTCACAAGCGTTTGCATGCATTTGCGCAAGCCATTGCTCAACAAGATTGCATGTTGTTGCGCTGGCAACCAGCAGGCGCAGCAAGAATAAGCCCAGAAAAAAAACACGCGCGTCCGCAGCACCAGCAACCAAACAAGCCAGCGCATGGGTTCAACAGTGGCGCCGCTTTGGTGCGCAAACGCAAACAAGGGGCGCTGGTTGCAACCATGGTTGTTGCACAGCATGACTGCGCCATGTTACACCTGTCGGACAGACCTGAAAGCCCCCAAGTACGCACAAAATAAGCAATCGCGGGTGGAAAATTCGCGTTCGCGCGCAACAAGTGCTGCGTGCGCCGAGAAAAGAATGCAATGTTCTCTCGTTTGAGAATTTGCGACGTCGAGCGAGAGCGTGTACCCACTTGTGGGAGGATGCATGCCATTTTTTTTACTTGATTTTCTACTCCGGCAAAAAACAGATCCTTCCATACAAAAATGAAGTGAAACCGGTCATTCCGAAGCATGCAAATTACTTTTGCAACAAAAACAAAACAAAAAAGTGTCTAAATAAATATCACAGATGCCCAAAACGCAAAGTAACCCATATAAATCTATCAAGCGAACGGGGAACATGAAGGAGCAACTGGACCTGACCTACCGCTGCGTCAAGACGAACCTCAAGAGCGTCGTCAAGAACAATCTCGTAATCGAGAAGTTAACTGATGTTGCGCTAAGGGCCAACGGCATCATGATCCACACGCTCCAGCTGCTTAAGCTGTACCTGCTCCACTATTGCGAGAAGGACATCGAACTGCCCGCACTCGACAGACAGTTCGTGACCTCAGTCGTGAAGGTGCTCTGCAATCCGCCTTCCCAGGGTAGACATCCAAAGGCCGAGACGCAGATCATCAAAACCTTGAACGACACTCAAGGCCTTCTACAAGCAGCACTACAAGGCGTACGTGTCGGAGGAGCTAAGCTACGAGCACATGAGCACTATGCCCGACTACCTCTCAACCGACATCATCACCATGTACGAGAACAACATCAAGCAGCGCTACGTCGAGTACATTGATACATCAACGTGCCGTAGCACAAGAAGGAGCTGGTCGCCGTTATCAGGAGGAGCGGGAGGGACACAAGGAGCCGCCAGGATGTGCTGTGCGCTCGCTTGCGCAGGGTCAAGGACGACCTTCTCAGATCACACCTGCCGAAGACGTCGCACACTCCCCCCTACCACGCGTGGATAGACGAGCAACGTGATCTGGTGCTCCATGCAAGGGATCTTGAAAGAAACAACGTCAGCTACAACA